>CAUYLG010061169.1:0-40699 GCA_963573385.1 Cacajao melanocephalus
GGGCAGTAGAACAAGAATCCTGTTCTCTCTCCCTCTTTTTCTTCCTCTTTCTTTCTCTCGTACATTCTTTTTTTTTCTTTCTTTCACTCTCACTTTCTTTCCTCTCTTTTCCTTTCTTTCAAAAAATAAAAAAAAAAAAAAGAGTGAACCCCAATGTAAGCTATGGACTTTGGGTATTGATGATTTATCTATATAGGTTCATGGATTGCAGGGAATGTACTACTCTGGTGTGAGATGTTGATCGTGGGGAAGGCTATATGAGGATGGGGCAGAGAATACATCAGAACTCTTTAATTTCTGCTCAGTTTTGCTGTGAACCAAAAACTGCTGTAAAAAATAAAAGCTACCTAAAAAATATTATTGGAACCCTAATTAGATGGTGGGAGAGGAGTGTGGAATGGGGAGGAAAAGGCAGTCAGAACAGGATTCCTTAAGGTCATGGCTTTAGGACCCAAAAGATAAATAAGAATGTTGTTTTCCACAGTATCTCTTTTTGTAGTTAGTTTCAATCTATTCATGGTGAATCTTTAAAGTTAGACTAAATTACATTATCAGCTTAATTAATCACAGAATCTCAGCATTAGAAGAAAAGCTACGTCTCATGCAGAAATATCTCTTCCAAAATAAAACTGTAGACAAAATTAATCTAAAAGTATGCTTTGTGTATTTGCCCAAATATGTAAAATGACTAGGAAACACCCTTAGATTAGCATAAACAAACAAGAAAGGCTCATAATTTTTTTTTTTTTGAGACAGAGTTTTGCTCTTGTTGCCTAGGCTGGAGTGCAATGGTGCAATCTCGGCTCACTGCAACCTCCACCTCCCGGTTTGGGCGATTCTCCTGCCTCAGCCTCCCAAGTAGCTGTAATTACAGGCGCCCACCACCACACCCAGCTAATTTTTGTATTTTTAGTAGAGTCAGGATTTCACCATGTTGGCCAGGCTGGTCTCGAACTCCTGGCCTCAGGTGATCCACCCACTTCAGCCTCCCAAAGTGCTAGGATTATAGGTGTGAGTCACCACGCCCAGCCATAAAAATTTAAATAATTATTTCAGGTCCTAAGTATAGTTCCACTTGAGAGAGAACTTTTTGTTATTTTCATAGAAAGCAGTACATGAACAGCATCAGCATTTATGTTGAAATTTTATTTTTCTCAACATTTTTCTGACAAATGCAAAACTTCACATACAGAAGAGGACACTGAGATATAGTTCCATTCAGTCTCTTATTTTAGCCAAGAAGTAGACTAAGGCCTTGAAAAGTTAGGGGTTAAGACACAAGAGTAAATTTTGTGGGCTCTGAGGCCCAGTTTCCTCATTTTTAAAACAGGGAAAATTAAAATACCTAATACATGGTGGTTCTTTCGGCACCAAACAAATTAATGTATGTAAAGAGCTTAGAACAGTATCTGACATGTAAGTGCTTAATAAATGTCATGTATTGTCACTTATTATACTATTAGATGTTGTTATTATAAACAAAAATGAGACTCACCCTATTATCACCATACAAAGCTTCCCCATGTTTCTAGTTTTATAGAAAGGTAACAGGCATTACATGAAAAAAATATATATTAATAACAAAAAGAGATCCATATGCAAGGATAGCAGGGAAATGTCAGTCAAGTAAAGTTAAACAGATTTTTTCTTTAGCATAAATTCTCAGAGCTCTTCGTATGAGAATGTATGTTATTATTCTCTGAGAGATGAAAAGAGTATTTAGAAATTTCCAAACTGATTTGACAAAGAAACCCTATATTTACCAGAGCATTATGCAGAACAAATACTGAATGACTCACACTTTGAAAAATAGTATAGCATTCTACATTTCAGAACTTGAAGCCCATTATCTCTCACTGACAGGTTGAATGGGCTTAAATAGTTATTGAAACAAATGATGGTATAAAATATTAACCTTACTCTATTTAATTAACATGCTAATAGACTAGCTCTTCGCTTTTCCTCATATACCTATATTACCCTTCAAACTGCTCATTATTTTTCATTTCTCCAAAATGTAAAGGGTGTTAATTACTTGTAGCCAAGATATAGTCTTCTTTTTACATCAATTCTCATAATTGAAGTCATACTTAAACAGAAGTTAACCTCTGTATCTACACAAAGTAGACATTGACCTTACACAAGAGTACTGAGGAGAAAAATGTGTATATATTCAAATGAAAAAAAAAAGGATTATGAAAACTAAAATGATAAAATATTGTTTGTTGATGTGTAACCTGGAAGTTATTCTTGGCTGCAATGAAGCTCTTATGTCTTAAAGCCACAATCAGATAAAATTTTATCTATTTTTTTCAACTTTTGTTTCAAACTTTGTTTGTTACAACTTTCCTTAAAAACTCCAAGTATTTTTTTAATACAATGAAATGATAATAGAGAAAAAACATTTCCACTACTTAGTATAATATAGAAGGGAAGAGAGAGAAACTAATGTGTAGATGATTTGGCACATTTTCAGACTGACCTGTCAAATACTGACAATCAATAGAGGCAGTACATTTGAAAAGCGAGGTTTAATCTCAACAAAATATTTATAGATAATAAGAAACAAAGAATGCTACATTATTCTTATAATTAGTAAATTGATGAAAGGTTGACCCAGAATGCCTTCTGCTGATTTGATGAGATAAGGTGGCTGATAAAATTATAAAGTAGCCCCGTTCATTAGATTATATCTAAAATCAGACATTGTAATCACGCTACAAATAAAAACAGATTGTTTTCCATTTTCCTCTCCTACTACAACTTAGTACTAAAACCACAGGTTTGTAAAAATCTGAGAAATTATTGCTAAATTCAGGGAAACCTAAATAGCCTTTGCTTCATTCTTGATGAGATCATCGTTTCACAGAAAATTAATATATGGCTATGACTGCTTCAAATGAGAACCCCATTAAGAAGCTGAAAATCTATATAATGGAACCACCATCTAATGGAATCCCTACCTTCATGCATATGTACCTGTATTTCACAATCACTGATTTGAATATGCAAAATATTTTAATGAGAATTCTATTATTTTAAAGAATAACTTGCTTTATATCTGAACAGGCACATTGTTATTTACTAATGGCTTTAACAATTGTCACGTTGCCACAAGCTAGTTTAAATAATTCTTACACACCCATATATGTATTTCACTTACTCTAAATGATAACTTCTTTTCCTAAAAAAATCCTCAGCCGGACGTGGTGGCTCATGCCTGTAATCCCAGCACTTTGGGAGGCTGATGCGGGCAGATCACCTGAGGTCAGGAGTTTGAGACCAGCCTGGCCAACATGGCAAAATCCCGTCTCTACTAACAGTACAAAAAAATTAGCCAAGCGTGGTGGTGTGCATCTGTAATCTCAGATATTACGTAGACTGAGGCAGAAGAATCACTTGAACCCGAGAGGTGGAGGTTGCAGTGAGCCAAGATTGTGCCAAGATTGGAGTGTAGACTCCAGCCTGGGTGACAGAGCAAGACTCCGTCTCAAAATAAAAAAATGTTTAAAAATCCTCCAAATTGGCCTTTATTTCATCATATGCATTTAGAGCTTTACACTTAAAGAACCTTAGACATCATCTAGTCCAACTCTATCTTTTATAATCGATAGAATTGATGATGTGGAAAATTGCATAATTTGTCCACCTAGAACACAAGATTTCCTAATGTCAGTCTACTACTTTTTCTGTAATTTAGACTAAAAAGTGTCTTTTTTGTTTAATTTCCTGTTATCCACGATTGCACTTAAATTGTTAGAGAATGATAAATACTGACAGGCTGCTGAAACTAGGACACTCAAATAATGCAACTTAGACATCACTACATGTTCGGGATCCTGTCCTCAGTTTCTGATTTAAACAGTCAGTGTTTTCAGATCACCCAGGGTCACCTCTTTGGAGGGAACTTCCTTTTTCTTCTAATATAAAGCACTCTTTCCCTCAATAGCGATACCCCCAAGGTACTCTCTACCCATTTGTTTTTATCCTGCCTGTTTTTTCCTGAATATTTATCGATACATAAAGATTTTCTGTTTTTCCGCATCCTTTTATCACCAGCTCTGTCTGCCAAATAATAAGCTCCATCTATTTTCAGAGTCTGCTCTACCGTCAGATTACAGATCTGTGGAATCAAAAGAATACTTTTGTATACATAAAAGAATAAATGAATGAAAAATTATTTATGCTGATCAAAATTATAATATTCAGATATAGAACATGTCTACAATCATAGATACTTAGCATTCTCTCATTTATTCAACTACAAACATTATTATAAGATATATAAGAAAAGTATAGTAAAATATATACATTTAAAGATATAATCATGATAAAATACCCTTTCCCACCATTTAGCTAAAGAAGTAAAGGTGTACTAATAGTTTTAATCCTGTGTTTTCTAAACCAATCACTTTTCCCTCTCTGACTGAATTTTTTATTTATAAATCCTTTTTGGTTTAACTTCACAGCACATATATAAGCCTAAACAAGTTAGTGTATAATTATGTTTTGTCTGTTTTAAAACTTTCTAAGAATAGGTTAAAATGAATGTTTTCTGAAATCTGCTTTTATCTCTTTATTTTTATTTTTATTTATTTATTTATTTATTTATTTTTGAGACAGTCTCACTCCGTCACCCAGGCCAGGCTGGAGTGCAGTGGTGCAATCTTGGCTCACTTAAACTTCTACCTCCCAGATTCAAGAGATTCTCCCAAGTAGCTGGGATTACAGGCGCGTACCACCACGCCCAGCTATTTTTGTATTTTTAGTAGAGACAGGGTTTCCCCATGTTGGTCAGGCTGGTCTCAAACACCTGACCTCAAGTGATCTGCCTACCACAGCCTCCCAAAGCGCTGGGATTACAGGCTTGAGCCACTGCACCTGGCCTGAAATCTGCTTTTCTGACTCAGAATTATGTTCTTTAGCTTCATCCACGTTGATGCAAACATCTGCAGTTTATTCATTTTCACTGCTGTCTAATAGCTAATGCATGAATACAGCACAGTTAATTTATACATTTTGTTATCAATAAGTACGAAGCTTTTTTTTCTAAGTTCTTGGCTATTACTCAAAAAGCTATTCTGAATATTTCTGTAAATGTTTCTTGGTATACATGTTCAAGAGTTTCTCTAGTTAAGAATCTCTAATATAAATCATCTTAATTATTGTTCTGAATGGTACTTGTTTAGATTTTCTCACATAATGCATATCATTGTTCCTTCTGGAATTACTTTCCTTATTCTTAAAGTACATTTTCACACATTCCTTCAGTGACAGTCTCTTATAAATAATGATCCAACTCTGTTTGAAAACATGTATATTTTATTTTCTTTCTTGAAAAAAATTTACTGGGAATAAAATTCTACAGTAACAATTTTCTCTTAATACTTTGAAGATAATTTGTTTGGATTGCTTGATTACATTATTGAGAAGTTCTCTGTTGTTATTGAGAAATTACCTGAAAATCTAATTCTAATTGTGGTTCACTTAGAAGTAATGTCTTTTCTCTTTCTGCCTGTTTTTAAGATCTATCCTTTGCCCCAGATGTTCTAAATTCTCACTATGTTGGTTCTAGGTGGATTTTTTATTATTTCTTTTTTCTAACTTGAGATTGGGGGGCAGAGGGAGTACTTCTTGAATATGGAATTAGACATCTGTCATAATTTTGGGGGAAATGTCAACCATTTATCTCTTTAATTACAACTCCTGCCTTTTCCTGTCTTACCTTCTCCTGAAACTTCAGTTAGTTGTATAGTGGAATTTCTCTTTGTATTAAATATTTTGGGTTGCATTTTTTATAATTTCTTCAGATATATCTCCTATTTACTCCTTCTTCAATTGTGTAATTGTTGTTTACTGTGTCTCTACATTCTATTTTCTAATATAAAAGTCAGTTTCTTTTAAATTCTAAATGTTTCAGTGAGTTCTCTTTCTTTTTTGACAAATGAGATTTTTCAAATTGGACTATCAGAACTGATAATTTAGAAATTTTCTCTTTCTATCCTAACCAGTAACTACTATGTACATTTAATTTAGAAAGCAGAAAAAAATTAGATAGTGGTTAATCTAATAGCAAAGATAATTTTTCCTTTTTCATAATTTTAGCATATCTCTCTTTTTTAGCTATTAAATACTTCAAATTCCATATGTGATAATTTCAAAATCAGCAGTTTTGATAGTCTGATTCTGGGTTTGTTGCTTCTAATCATTTTTATTCATGGTCTTACTTTCCTTGTATGTTGGTAATTGTTGGTGATGAGCTCATATTCTCTGGTACTTTTATGTGTAAATTCCTGAACACTGATTTTACAGTGTGTCCTTTCAGAATGTCTGCTTTCCTTCTGCCAGTTTCCTCTGCTCACAAGACAAGACAGACAAATATCTCTTCTATCTCTGAAAAGTGTGTTATTTAATTCCTCTACTGAGGGTGCCACTTTGTGTTTTGCAATTTTGTTTACAACAAGGTTGTTTGGTCTAAGTGACTGCCCTCTTCGATCCGGAATTTATCTCCTGATCTTTGAATGAGTGCTCCTTTAAATCTAGGCCCTGCAGATTCCAGAATACGGGAAACTTGACAAGACTAATCATCTGGTCTCTACAATAAGTTAGATTATCAGGAAAACAGAGTGATAGAGCCCCTTATGGATTAAAAAAGACATGTCAATCCATAGTAATTAGGATCTTATTTGGATCTAGATTCAAAAAAGTAAAAACAAAACACAAACAAGAAAGCCAGACCATTGGGAACATTTGAATGCTGACTTGGTATTTGTTGTTATTGAGGAATTATGTTCATTTTTCAGGTGTAATAACAGTATCACAGCTATAAATAAAGAAAAATCTTTATCTTTTAATCACAAAAACTAAAATATTTATAGACAAAATGATGTGCTTTATTGAATATGCTTCAAAACAATTTAATGTAGGCAGGGGGATAGTGGATAGAGACATAAAGGAAATCAGTCCTGAGTTGACAAAGATGGATTTCTGGGGTTCATTATACTTTTCTCTCTACTTTTGTGTATATCTAAAATTTTTAATTAGGCTGGGAGCGGTGGCTCATGCCGGTAAGTAGCCCTAGCACTTTGGGAGGCCGAGGCGGGTGGATCACGATGTCAGGAGTTTGAGACCAGCCTGACCAACATGGTGAAACCTCATCTCTACTAAAAATACAAAAATTAGCCTGGCATGGTGGTGCATGCCTATAATTCCAGCTATGCAGGAGGCTGAGGCAGAATTGCTTGAACCTGGGAGGTGGAGGTTGCAGTGAGCCGAGATTGCGCCCCTGCACTCCAGCCTGGGAGACAGAGAGAGACTCTGTCTCGCAAAAAAAAAAAAAAGGAAAAAAGAAAAATTTCATTAAAAAAGAAAGCCAGGCTCTAAACCTCTAGGGAACGTCCAATACCACTAAATAGCCTAATCTTGAAAACTGGTTTACACCTTATAGATTGATTAATAGATTTTTTTTTAATTTTTAGCCTTTGAAGAATTCCCTTACTTTCAAACCCAATCATCAATATATTTAATGAAAGTTCTCTTGGACTGTATCCAGCAATTTTAGATGTTTTGAGCTGGGCAGCATTTCACTTATCATCATGATTGCCCTATTTCAGGAAAAATAAGTCTCAAAAATAGTTCTAGACAGCCACTCTCTTCAGTTTCTCAACTAGAATCTGGAGACTTTCACTGCTGCTGATCTTTTAACCAGTCCTGCCTCATTCACTGAGGTCCGCTCTCCTCCAGTCTTCCCACAGCAGCTGAGTTCATCTTTTGATAAATAAAAATTACATCATATCAGGCCTCTGCTTAAAATCCTATTATGCTGGATAAGACCCTGAAATGACCCCTGAGACCATTCATAAGTTCACCTCTAGCCAGAAATCTCCAACTTTATCCAGGGCTATTTTCCCTGTGTTTATTCTCTAAGATCCAATCAGATGAGCCTTGATTTTATTCTTTGGGCTTAGCTCCTCCAAGACTCAGAGCCTTTGTTGTGCTTGGAACACTTCTTTTTCCACATTAATAAGCTAACACTTTCTTTTGATCTCAGCTTAAATTACTTCCTTAAAATATGATTTCCCTGATCCTACATTCAAACAGGCAGTCACATAATACATTCTGATAGCCCTGGATCCTCATCTCAAATGAAATCTTGTGATCAATATCCTTCTTCCACATTTGTTAGTAAGAGTTAACAAGTCAGAGACCATAATTTTCTTATTAACCCCTCCATTCTCTCTAATGGCTAGTACAACAATATCATATAGCACATGCTCAAAAACATTTTAGCAGAAATAAATGTCAAGTATTATGCTGCTTGCTATAAATGGTAACCAAGATAAATTCAATTCCTAATTTCAGGGAGTTCATTGCTGAAAAGATCAATAAGGCAGAAAGGTACCCTAGAATAAATGTGGCAATCAATAGTTTTTCCTTTCCTGTTTAACACTGCTCTCACCTCCACCCTCCAGGTCAATGTTGTATATACAACCCTCTAGTCACTTGACAGACTTATAGTTAATAGATCTCACCATTGACAGTGTCTAGGCAAACACATTGCTGATAGCCCAGCCATAGGACCTACGATAAGTCTGGTGTTGACTTCTCAGACTTCAGGGTTGACATTCATGCAGTTGCTATATGGTTTACATAATTCAGTTTGATTGAATACATCCTCACCTCACTATAAACTGGCACATATTAGTGGCCTAATTAACATTTGTTGAATAGAGGGATTGAGGTTGTACTTGTATCACATCGTAAATACCTCCCAAGGACAAGGTGAACTGGAATCAGTTCTACTCTGTTATTAAGCACTCCATCACTGAATCGTGTACTGCCTAAGTAGCAGACTTTGGAGAGTGTTTAATCCCACACTGTGGCATAATATTTTTGGCTATGTTCCCAGTAACTTGCATTCTTCTTGCAAGCTTAAAATCAATAATTTTAAACTTCTTCTAGCAAGCTGAAAAATCGATAATAGGTTGACCCATTCCTGAATCTTCTTAGTCCTTAAACTGAAGCTGACTACTCTATAACAACAAACAGCACCTTTATTTATTTATTTATTAACTTTTAGAAAACAGTGCTTCAGAGTGTGTATTTTATATGTGTACTGTCTTAAAAAATTTACGACCATCTGGTACATGAGCAACAGTTTCTCATAGAGCCATTCAATCTTTTTCTTTTTTATTTCTACAGAAAATTTGTGCTCTAGGCTCAGCAATTTTTTTTTTCTTTTTCCTTTCTGACACTATTTAGAATGCTGAGGATGTTTGCCATGATAAGAGGATTCCAACAAAGACTTGTCATAGGCAATTGCATGCAATTTGGTTGAGTATAACGTTGTGGGTGTGGATTTTGTCCTTGACATAGTGTCTCTGCTAAATTGCTGACAGCATTTTGCGGCTGTTCTGACTGTTCAGTACTATCAAGCCCTGAAGTATATTATATTCTTCTTTTTGATGTCTGGAGCACCCACAGGAGACACTGTCTATACTTTCTAAATTATTCTTTCCCTTTCAGTCTCATTTCTTGTCTCATGTCATCTCTGTTTTTTCCTTTCTCATCTGTTTCTTAGTCTCTGCCTTAGCTGCACTTTCTTCCCCAAAAGGAAAGAAATCTCACGCTTTCATGTTTTTCATTTATGATACACAAAAAGCTAGCACTGTGAGGTATTTCCCAAGAATCACCTAAGGATGATTCTATGATTAAAGTGATTTGAACCAGCTAACTCAGTCCCTCTTGTCTTTTTTATGTGAGTTTCAATGGATGGTTTCCTCCAGAGATATTATATATTTTCCTGCCATTTTTCTTGAACTCTTCTAGTATTAAAATAAATGCCTAATGACAATAAAAATAACAGTAAATTATATTTTCCTATAGTTTTCACAGAAATTATCTGATTTAAGTAAACACGTGTGCATATATTTCTTTGAAATTTTTAATACAATTTGATCTTCCTTTACCCAGTTTATAAGTAACTGGCCTTTTAAAAAATAGTTACAAAACATTTTTCTAACTTCAGAGTTACTTTGTATAATATCTGCTAAACAAATGATTATCAGACTTTCACATACACATGAATCAACTGGAGATCTTGTTAAAATACAGATTCTGATTCGATAGGTCTAGAAAGGCCTAGGATTCTGGGTTTCTAACAAGCTCCAACGGATACCAGTGCTACTAGCATGTACACCACACTTTGAATGGTGAAAGGTTAGATCACACAGCAAGTGTTGCTAAAGAGCAAATGCCTTTACTTTCTCATTAACCACTTTTTAATCTACTAGTGTGTCCAGCACATGCTTGGTTTTCAGTAAGTATTTATTAAGAGAATAATCAACTCCCCACATCATTCATACAGCAATGTAAGCAAGTCATGATAGATACTAACTGTTCCCATCTTACAGAAGTTCCAAAATGTAAAGTGAGTTGACTATGGATTACACAGGAGCAGAACCTTGGTTTTATCTCACTGTCTACTTTCTTTTAACAAAGAAGAGTAACTGTTGTATTCTCCAGTGTCTGCCCATTTAATATTCTTTTGAAGACTTCAGATGTTTCCAGTGATTTGAGTGTATGTAACTACATTTGATTTCCATGAACTGCAGATGGAGTTGTGAAGAAGGAAGCAAATTTATTTTTGAAGTACTTCTAGGTCTAGTCATGTTGTCATATGTAAATGCCCTTGCAGAACTGTGTTGGCTTTTCCCAGAAACCAGTTGGGCCTATTTTGCTTTGAATAGTAAAATTTGAGATTGTCATTTAGGAGGAAGAAGATTTAAGATTCAATTTAAAAATGGGATTATTTTTAGCATTGCCATATCACTGCTCCTAAAAACACAAAGTACAAAAATTGAAGCATGTAATCACCTTGTTAAATTTGGAATTGTAAAGACAAGGTAATCAGGAAACAAAAATAAAGCTTCTCTGTCAAGACTGTGATTTAGGGGCTGCTATTAGTAACTACTGAAGTAGTAGGAAAAATCATTTTCAAATGTTGGAAGCCAATTAATGATAATGAAATATAGTTGAATAACAATTAGTAATTCTACTTCAAAGTATAGTAATGGACAGAAAATAAACTTTCCAAGGAAGCACATCCATTGTGTAAATCTTTTAAAAACTGCATTAATTGTCAGGCCCCTTTTGAGTCAAGGTGTTCTAACTCATATTTTAGTAGGAATTCTGACAGCTGGAAAAACTCACCTGCTGAGTTACTGCCTTTTAATTACCCAAATAAAACAAAGTACAAAGCATGATAAAAATAGAAAAGAAAAATTTAAAGTAAAAAGAAATTACTCATACATTCTAAGATGAACTTAACTCTCCCATATATGAAAGAAGAATAACAAGTTTATTATTTACAACTGCCTTCCTTACTCTCTTCCCTTAACTCTCTCTCTAAGGAGAATAGACCTTAAGGAAACTCACTTGCCCTGTTGAGTCGAGTGGCAAGTAAAAATAATTTCAGAGAATGGCAGGGGAGAAGGTTCTCAAGGAGAGGAATAAATCATTGCTAAATTGTTCCAAATAAGAAAAGGAAGCATGGCATATGAGAGGAAGGGTGGGGTGGCCTGAAGATTGGAATTGTGGAAACAGATGTCACAGCTGCCAAAGACTGACTAGAGGGCCTTAAAATGCATTTTAAAGGACATTTTGCAAGGTGCTAGGTTCTGTAACCTTTTCATTTCAATCTGATCTAGGGTTTCTTAACTGGGGCGTTATTGGCGTTTGGGACGGGATAATTATTCACTGTGGTAACCTTCCTGTGAATTCTAGGGAGTTTAGCAATGAATATTAATACTACCCATGTGAGATTAGCATCTTTCCCCTAATTGCAGCAACCAGAAATGTCCTTAGACCTTGGTGAATGTTCCCTGTGGGGCAAAATTACCCTCAGTTGAGAATGATGGAATTCATCTCAGAATTTTGATAAAGTCTACATTCATTATTTGTGCTATGTAAGTTCAGTAAGTATATGTGTGTAATGTTTTAATTTACTTTTAGTGTTGTCATTTGTTTGTTCCCTTGGAGGTGCAGATTGGTCCCAGTGCAGACCAAGGCAAAAGCAAATGTTTCCCAATGGGTCCAACTACATTCAGATGAATCTTTACGCTTTGTCTAAATTATGCGCCCTAAAATGCGGGTTTAGCTACAACCCAGTTTGAATTATTAAGGTAGATTTCAGTTAGAAATACCTTATAATGGCTGCAAAGGGCATGTCAATGAATATTGAACTGACAGGAGCTATAATGAGAGAGCACATTGAATTTAGAATGAGATGGTGGAAGCTCCAGAAAATTAAGGTAGTGTTCAAGATTGGCCATTTCTTTTGAAGAGGCAGATGGATACATTGCTATTATACGAAAGCCTATTCTAATGAAATAATCCCAGAGCAGCTGGCATGAAACTCCAGACTGGAAACTGCAGTTTAACCTAACCTCTCTGGAGAGATGGGTTATAAATCATGTTATTTCCTGGGGGAGAAAAAGAGCAAAGAAAGATCAAGTATTAGCAGACACATGCTGGCAAATGTTTAACAATGGCCTTTTTAAGGGCACTTATTTGTAGCATACATTTCCCAATTTCTATGGTGTAAATATTCCCACTATGGCTATTTTCAAGCTACCAACATGTCATTATCGAAGGCAAAGTCAGGCATGATTGCACACAATTAGCTCCCTTGAGTCAGCAAATGCAGTCTCCCGCACACCACTGGGTATGAGGCATAAAGATTTGAACTGGTTCAGAGCCTTGCTCTGCTTCACCTGATGAAAAGTGATCCCTCAGAGAAATAAATGTCTAGAGGCTAAGGGTAAACCTATCATGTAAGTCTTAAAGACACTACTCCATCAGCCTCTTTGCTATTTCAAAATCTTTCCCTTTGGAGTCTCTAATCCTTATTATGTAAAACAATTTAGCCACCTTTATCACTTGAACTCTCTGGGGATGTTATTATTTGGCACAGACTGACTAGAGACACTGAGACTTGGGCAATGTTAGGCACGTAACATATTTGTATTTATATTTAGTTATGTTACACACCTAAAATACTATAACTAGAAGATGCACCCATAGATGGTATATTACTTGTGAATCATGATTAAAACATGCCTCTGAGTATTAAAACATGCCTCTGAGTGTTATATTGCTATAATAAGCCTCACAGGAAGACAAGCAATAGAGATGACCTAGAAGTTTATAGGGTTTCACTACTATAATTCTATGGGAACTCAACGTCTCAAAGCTCTATGTCTATAAAATGTTGCACTTAATTCAAAAGAGCTTAAGAAAAGGTAGAGAGATGCATAGACTCTCACAGTTATAAGCATATATAAAATCACAGAAAGATTTTTCCTGAACATTTGTATAAAATTCAAAGATTTTAATATCAAGATTTAGAAGGTTGTAGGGAGTGCAGGTTGAAGAATTGGAAAAGGTTGTAACAAATAAAAAATGAACAATATATGAGTATATTGGTACAAGTGACTAAAAAGGCTTAGGATTCCCAAGAGCCTATATAACTCTTACACATTAGCGAAGCAAATTCACAAAGAAGGAAAAAAGTAGAGGGTACTTACCCTGAAGGAATAAGGAAAACACATAGAGCACCAGTTCACCTAGCTCATGTAGACCTCCCTTAGAAACCCCAGGTTGGCTTTTGGACCAGCTGCCCAGGAAAAAGAACCAGCGAGTTTCCAACCCCAATCTGAGGCCTGTTAGAGCCACCATGGGCCCTTGAATCTGGCAGTGAAGTATGAAGCAAACAAGATTACCATGACAACCTAGACCCTGTTCATCTAGAATGAGACCACAAGGCTGACAGTAACATTCAGGACAAAATTTTATATTGCTCCAACTTTGAAAGATGAGAATTCTCTGAGATTTCATTGTCAGTAAGTAACTCTGAGAAACACCTACTCATCCCTACTGAAGACATAGGTAGAGCTAAGTGTTAAAGAGGGCAGGTAAGCTGGGCTTGGTGGTGCACACCTGTAATCCCAGCTACTCAGGAGGCTGAGGCAAGAGGATTGCTTGAGCCTAGGAGTTCAGTATCAGCCTATGCCTACCTAAAAAAAAAAAAAAAAAAAAAAAGAATGGCCAGTTATTACATTCAGTCCCGCTGAAATTCTAATAACAAAGGATCTGCCAATGTCCCAAGGTCTCTAGTCACATAACAAAATCCTAGAGGTTTCAGTGATAAACTAGTGAGAGGTTGGACTCTTTGTCAGAGAAATAGTGCAACACACTGAGAGGAAGTATATATATATACACACACACACACATACACTGTAGCAAAAGTTTAACAGAATAAACTTTTTTTCTAATCCATGCAGCTTCAAAGAAAAAGCAGTGGTCTTACTACGTTGCTTTTAGGATTTATTAGTGGATGAATACATACATTTTGAGAACTATGTTATGAAACCTCCTGTTCATAGGATGATCGATACCAGGGCTAAATTTTTCTACATGATAAAAAATTAGAGATAGCCAATGAGAAAGATTCTGAAAGACAAGGAGACTTGGCCAGGCACGGTGGCTCATGCCTGTAACCCCAGCACTTTGGGAGGCTGAGGCAAGTAGATCACGAGGTCAAGAGATCGAGACCACCCTGGCCAACATGGTGAAACCCTATCTCTACAAAAAATACAAAAATTAGCCAGGTGTGGTGGTGTATGCCTGCAGTCCCAGCTACTCGGGAGGCTGAGGCAGTAGGATCGCTTGAGGTGGAGGTTGCAGGAAGCCGAGGTCGCGTCACTGCACAACAGCCTGGTGACAAAACGAGACTCCATCTCAAAAAAAAAAAAAAAAAAACCAAACAAGAAAGACAAGAAAACTGGTGGATCAACACTAGAAATGGGGAAAGAAAAGCAGAAAAACTGATAGAGAGTGATGTATAATGTATAGCTACCAGATTAAAAGGAACTTTGAGAAAAAAAAAAGCAGAAATAATTAAAATTGATTTAAAGGAAGTTTTACCACACTAATGTAACTTTAAAGCTATCCTTCTTCTGCTCACAAAACCTTGAGTAGATTTCCGTAGTATTCCTTTTTGCTTCTTTGTTGTTGTCGTTTTTGAGACAGAGTCTTGCTCTGTCTCCCAGGCTGGAGTGCAGCAGCGCGATCTCAGCTCACTGCAACCTCAGCCCTCTGGTTCAAATGATTCTCCTGCCTCAGCCTCCTGAGTAGCTGGGATTACAGGCACGTGCCACCATACCTGGCTAGTTTTTGTATTTTTAGTAGAGACGAGGTTTCACCATGTTGGCCAGGCTGGTCTTGAACTCCCGATCTCAAGTGATCCATTCACCTCAGCCTCCCAAAGTGCTGAGATAATAGGCATGAGCCACTGTACCTAGCCTCCCTCTTGCTTTTGGCACCATAAAATCAGTTCATTGGGCAGCATTTTTGAAAATATAATTGAGAATAGAAAATATCAGATGCCTTGCATATATTATTTTGAAAAAATTGTTTTAGTTATATACATGTTTACATGCGAAAGGTTTGTATGTGTAATGCACAACCATGTAAAATGAATTTACATTTTGTCAGGGTTGGAGACAAAACAGCTTGATAGCCACTGCCCTAGAATACTTGAATGTATCCTAAGAAACAGCAACATTGATAGCAATAGTATTTCACCATGTTGTATAACTAAAACAAAATTGGCAACTTTGAAAATCCTTCAACAGGAAAATGGAAAGTATTTTCTTATCCATAACGGCAGTATTTTCATATCATGGAATATTAGACTGTAATAAAAATGAATACATGATAGCTATATAAAACAGCATGAATGAATCTCAAAAACATAATGTCAAATGAAAAAACTACTCATGGAAGAGAATATACAGAATTATTACATATTTGTGAACTTCCAAAACAATCCAAATAAAAAATATGTGGCTTAGAGATACATGTACTTGTGAACAATCAATGAAGAAAGGCAAAGAAATGATCAATACATGAGGATGATAATTATATATTTTAGTGGAGAAAAGCATATATCACAGCAGATGGCACACAGAGAGTTCAAAGGAATTGTCTAAATTCCATTTATTAAGCTGACATGAACATACATATATTTATTTTTAATTATACTTTAATCTATATGTAAAAATGCATAGAGTTTTTGGTAAGCACTGTATACAGGCAAACCTCAGTATCTTGTGTTTCACTTTATTGTATTGAAAATATTACACTCCTTACAAACAGTAAGTTGTGGCGACTGTGTTTCCAACAAGTCTATCAGTGCCATTTTCCAACAGCTCACTTTGTGTCTCTGTGGCACATTTTAGTAATTCTAGCAATATCTTAAACCTCTTGATTACTATTATTTCCATTACGGTGATGTGTGATCAGTGATCTCTGATATTATTATTGTAATTCTTTTGGGGCACCACAAACTTTGCCCATAAAAAACGTTGAGTTTAGTGAATAAACGTGTGTGTTCTGACTGCTCCACAAACCAGCCATTCCCCCATCTCCCTTCCTTTCCTTGGGACTCACTCTTTGCTGAGACACAACATTATTAAAGTCAGTTCAATGAATAACTTTCTTATGACCTCTAAGTGTTCAAGTGAAAGGAAGAGTCACACATGTATCATTTTATATCAAAAGCTAAAAGTGATTAATCTTTGTGAGGAAGCCATGTTGAAAGCAAGATGAGCCAAATGCTGAAACTCTCGCTCCAAACAGTCAAGTTGTGAATGCAAAGGTAAAGTTCTGGAAGGAAATTGAAAGTGCTACTTTAGTGAACACACACGGTAAAAAAGCAAAACAGCCTTATTGCCACTCTAGAGAAAGTTTTAGTGCTCTAAATAGATGATCAAATCTATTTGATCACCACAAAATTCCCTTAACCCAAAGCCGAATCCATAACAAGACCCTAACTCTTTTTAATTGTATGAAAGCTGAAAGAGGTGAAAAAGCTACAGAAAAGTTTGAAGTTTGCAAAGGTTTCTTCATGACATTTAAAGACAGATCCATCTCCATAACATAAAAGTGCAAGGCAAGGTAACAAGTGCTGATCTGGAAAAGTCAGTAAGTTATCTTGAAGATTTAGCTAAACTAATTGATAGAGGTAGATACACTAAACAACTAATTTTCAACGTAGATAAAACAGCCTTCTATTAGAGGAATATCCCATCTAGGACTTTCATAGCCAGAGAGAAGTCAATGTCTGGCATCAAACGTCAAAGAACAGGCTGACTCTATTGCTAGGGACTAATGCAACTGGTTACCTGAAGTTGAATCCAATGCTCATTTGCTAATCCAAAAATCCTAGGGCCTTTAAGAATGATGTTAAATCTATTTTGCCTGTGTTCTATAAATGGAACAACAAAGCCTAGATGAGAGCACATCTGTTTATAGCATGGTTTACTGAATATTTTAAGTGTACTTTTAAGACCTACTGCTCAGACAAAAAGATTCCTTTGAAAATATTTCTGCTCATTGATAATGCACCTGGTCACTGAAGAGATCTGACAGAGATGCACAAGGTGAATAATGTTGCTTTCAGGCCTGCTAACAAAACATCCATTCTGCAGCCTATGGATCAAGGAGTGATTCCAATTTTCAAGCCTTTTTATTCAATGAATACATTTTGTAAGGCTATAGCTGCCATAGTTGGAATTCCTCTGATTCATCTGGGCAAAGTACATTAACTATCTTCTAGCAAGGATTCACCATTCTAGATGCCATTCAGAACACTTGCAATTCACAGGAGGGGGTCAAAATATTTACCTTAACAAGAGTTTGGAAAAAGTTTATTTCAACTCTCATGGATTATTTTGAAGGATTCAAGACTTCAGTGGAGGCAGGGACTTCAAAAGTGGTGGAAAGTTCAAAAGAACTAGAATAAAAATAAGAAGTGGGGGCTAAAGATTGAATTGCTGCAATATCATGATAAAATGTTAACAGGTAAGGACTTACTTCTTATGGATGAGCAACGAAAGTGGTTTCTTAAGATGGAATCTACTGCTAGTGAAGATGCTATGATCATTGTTGAAATGGCAATAAAGGACATAGAATATTACATACACTTAATTGATAACATAGCAGCAGAACTCGAGAGAATTGGGTCCAATTTTGAAAAACGTTCTACTGTGGGCAAAATGCTATCAAGCAGGTTTGTATGCTACAAAGAAATTTTTTGTGAAAGGAATACTCAATTGATGCAGGAATGGTCAATTCTTATTTTAAGAAATTGTCACAGCCTTAAGAAACTGTCACAGCCACCCCATCTTTCAGCAACCATCACCCTAATCAGTCAGCAGCCATCAACATCAAGACAACACCTTCCACCAGCAAAATGATTACAGCTTGCTGAAGGCTCAGATGATTGTTAACACCTTGTAGCAATAAAACATTTTAAAATTAAGAAATATATATTGACAAAGACATAGACATAATGCTATTGTGTACTAAAGAGACAACAGTAAGTGACACTAAAGAGGCACTAGTGCTTAGTAACACTAAAGAGACAACAGTATAGTGTAAACATAACTTTTATATGCACTTAGAAACCAAAAAATTGATGTGCCTTGCTTTCTTTCAATATTTGATTAATTGCAGTGGTCTGAAACTGAACCCATAATATCTCCAAGATATGTATTTCGTAATACATTTTGTACAATGAAATAACTGTTGTAGAATAGCATCCTTTTTATTAAGAGTGAAAAAAACTACCCATTTTAAGTATTCATTTTGTATATAGAATCTTAAAGAATATCTCAAAAATAGCTGACAAAAGGTTATTTAAATATTTCAGGGTGAGGTATAGTTCTTGTTGTATAGTTGTATCACCTATAGACAATAATTTTCTGGTCCTCCTTTTTGCTGTACCTCTTGTTTTTTGTTGTTTCATGATAAATTATTTTGTCTAGAGGTCCCAGAAAGTATAAAAACCAAATACACTTGTAAATTAAAAATTAGTATTTTCTTTTATTCTGTATTATATCAAAACCGACATTTATTTCATGCATAATTATCATGCAGATTATTCCTTTAGGAAAGTAGTATTTATCATAGAATAATGTTCTGGATTGAATTGTGTTCTCCCTCACTAATTTGTATATTGAAGTCCTAACCTAACCCCCAGTATCTCAGAAGCTTACTGTATTTGAAGATAGAAGCTTTAACAAGTTAATTAAGGTAAACCGAGATCATATGAGTGGGCTGTAATGCAATATAACTGGCATCCTCATGAGAAAAGGAGATTAGGGCACAGACAAGCACATGCACACAGAAAAGACCATGTGGGGAAAAAGCAAGAAGGCAGCCGTCTGCAAGCCAAAGAAGGAAATTTCAGCAGAATCTGAACCTGCAGACATGTCCATCTCAGACTCTCAGGCTCAAGAATTATGACAAAATAAGGTTCCATTGTTTAAACCATCCAGACTGAAGTATTTTGTTATAGCAATTCTAGCAAACTATTACAAACGGTATTATCTTTATAGGCAGAAATAATACAGACTTGAAAACTGGCTTTCAGCACAGATTAGCTATGTGACCTGGGCCACATTACTTAAGCTCTCCATTGCCTGAGTTTCAGGATGAATAATAATAATAATAATATCTACCTAAAAGGAATAATGGGAAATATACTATTATTAAAAGTTGCTGAATTTTTTAATGCTATTTCAACATGTCTAAAAAGGCATAGAAATATCCCTATATTACATGTAGCCCAGTAATTTTACCCAATGGAAAAAAAAATGCAGACAAAGACATACACTACAGACATTGATCACTGTATGGTTTATGTTAATTTAAGTAAAATTAACCCAGATATTTCTAAATAGGATAATAATTAAGTAAATCATAACTATAGATAGAATATTCTGTAGTTACAAAAAATCACTGTGATGATATTTTGATACATCATTAAGCAAAAACAATAAAACCTTATATGGTAGTATGACCTTAACAAAATAAAGCACATCTAGAAAAAACACTAAAAGGAAATAGAGTACGCCAAGATAGTAATAGTGGTTGAGCTCTCCTTAAAAGCATAACAAGTGGCATTTTTTTTCTATTTTTCATGTCTTCTCTACTCTCCAATATCTGTACAATAAACTCATGACTATATTGTTAAAACATTAAAAAATAATGTATATTATGTACAAAGAATATATATTTAGCATATATTAAAAATTACTTATATTTATATATTGATAGGTATACATCATCTATATTGGCCTATCTAATCTCAATTTTAAAAGAAAACCGAGTTTCAGTTTCCAATAAATGACAGTGACATGGTCTTTATGCCCTTCCAACTTATAAAAATGTGAGTTCCTCAAAAACAAGCTATATATCCTCAATAATTTCTGTTAAATCAATAAGTCTCAGCTAAGTGAAATATACTGAGTTGTTGTTGATAAGTGAGTGAATATGTGAATATGAATATAATTATATGAATAAACAAGTATTTATGGTATAGAACTGATAAAGTACCAATGCAAAGGATTTTTACAGTTTGCTTGCTACAGAGAACTGTTAATTCAAAGGTACATGTTTGGAAAAAGGATAGATTATATATGCATTTTCTAGTCTTTTAAGATATTAAACAGGCCTACTATAAAAGAAATTAAAATCTTTTCTAAAATTTTTGCAAGATTCATATATTAATTCAATGCAGAATATATATGCACAGATACAAATTTCTTCAAATGTTGAGACTTTAAATGGCTTTTAAGGACAGAAATAGATCACTGAACTTTTGTCAGTAAGAAAAGTGTTTGCAAATGAAAAGAAAAAAATATGAAAGGCAGTGCACTTTTTAAGAGACTGGCACCATTCAGGTTACAAATTTTCATTTTAAACTGGTAATAGTGACCAACATGTGATGTGTTGCTTTAGTTAATGGGAATGTGATTCTTTTTTTTTTTTTCCCAAGACAGAGTTTCACTCTTGTTGCCCAAGCTGCAGTGCAATAGCACGATCTTGGCTCTCCGCAACTTCCACCTCCTGGGGTTCAAGCAATTCTCCTGCCTCAGCCTCCCAAGTAGGTGGAATTACAGGCATGAGCCACCACGCCTGGCTAATTTTGTAGTTTTAGTAGAGATGGGGTTTCTCCATGCTGGTCAGGCTAGTCTCAAACTCCCAACCTCAGGTGATTTGCCTGCCTCGGCCTCCCAAAGTGCTGGAATTATATAGGCATGAGCCACTGTGCCCGGTTGGGAATGTCATTCTTAAGAGGTCAGGAAAAATGCATTCAATTCTTAGTAGATTTGTTAGATTTTCTTCGCTCTGTGGTCACAGACTTGCCTAGTTCATACACCACAAACATATGCCCTTGGATACAAAAGGAAGTAGGATAAATATATGGATAGATGTGCACATCATTTCCACAACTGGAAAACAATTCAGATTACTAAGCAACCAATGTCTTCGGCAGTATGAAAGATTATTTGGAAAATTCAAAAGAAATAAAAAATGATTTTCTCTTGTTTCTGATCCATGTCTTACAGAATAGGCTAGACGTTCTAAATACTAGAAGTTCCAGATTATACTATTCACTTGGCAAACATCAACATTTTGATCCATAGTTTCTTGGTAAGGTGGAGAAAAAAATAATATGTATATACTCCTAATCTGAGTGTAAATTGGGGACATTAAACCTCTGTGACATTATCTATACAATTTAAAATGCACATAGTTTTGACCTAGAAATGCAACTTCTAATTGTTTTTAGTGGTATGTTAACATGTACGCATGTATGAAGGTATCCACACACAAATACAGATATTCACTATAGCAGTTTTATAATAAAATAGTGAAAACTGAAATGTCTACTAACATAGAATTAGGTAATAAAATATGGCATCTTTGTTTAGTGGGATAATATGCTGTCATGAAAAGAATAAGAAAACTCTGTACTATTTTAGATAAACCTATGAAACACTTTGAAAAAAGATAAAAGCAAAATCTTCAATTTGTATAATAAAAAGAATATATATGCTGACCTGAACTCTGTAGAATTCCTCTAAAGCTTTGCAAGAAACTGATGATAATAGAAATTCCTGCAGAGAGGAACAGAGTGGCCAAGGGAGAGGAATAAGAGAGAAACTTGTTTTTCATTGTATAGCATGTACTACCTATCCAAAAACTAAATAAAATTTAACCATAAATCGCTAAAGATGTTAGTGATTATCCTATTTTTATAAGACAGCATATAATTTAGATATATTTATATCTAAATTATATATTTAATTCATATGACATGTTCTATAAGCAATGTAAGAAATATAATGATTTGGAAAAATATTTTACTTCAGGTTAACAAATTTTATTAGGCACCTATTATGTAATAGACTCATATACTAAGAATACGAGAGACGTGGTGGGTCCTCATGGAAGTATGAATATTCCAGGAAGTGAGAGTAACACAAAAGAAGAGACAGCTATGAATCAACAGGATGTAAGTAGCCTACTGTATATCTACTGTGGAAAATACGCTGTAGTTTACTGTTACAAGATTTGAACTATCCATAGTCATATTTATTAAACAATTTCATCTGTATTACTCACAAGTTTAATAATTCCAAATTACTCTATAAATGCAAAAATAGTTTTATTATTTTTATATCTCCTTTCTTGTCTTTATTATTTATAATCATGATATGATATTAAAAAATAAGATCACAATGTAATAGAGAAAAGACTACAAATAAATTATTTCACGCCAACACTGGCAATTTGCCAGCACATTAGTATGTAGTCCTTTATGAGTGAAAACTTAATGAGCAGAAATAACATATCATTATTATTTATTTTTAAGAGCATAAGAGTCAAAGTTGAACTGTCATCTGTGAAAATTGTTAGTCATTAAGTGCATTACTAATTAAAACTATTCTATAACTTGTTATGTGAATAAATACTGAAGTAGAATTTGACTTGGTTCAACTTAGAATTTTCTTTTTATGGTTCTCCATAAATGTATGGTTTTAAAGAACAAAGAATGCGATCATACTACAAATTGCATATTATTATTTAATCATGCCAATCTGTGCATAACTGGTAACCGGTTTAGACACATTCTTTATAAGAAATGTCAAAGAATGCCTTTTGTTTCCACTTCCTCAATATTTTTATGTTGCAAAATAGAAAAAGTAGTAATAATTGGGTTGATTTGATTCATATACTTTTTAGTGAGTTGTGCAATAAGCACTATGCTAAATGCTAAGCAAATAAAACTCACAATTTCCTGCCCTAATGGGGTTGTCATTCTAGTGGGTAAGTCCATAAATAAAGGAATCAAAATATAATGAAAATTAAACATTGTGCTAAGTGCTGTAAAGATGGTAGTGAAATAGAAAAAGGTAAGGAAAGTTAATCTATTTAGAAGGTAAGAGAAGTTGTCAATGAGAAGAAGTTGTCTGACTTGAAACCTGAAGGATAAGAAGCCAAACTTGATAAGATTAGAAAGATGAAAACATCAGTCAATGAAACACCACACTTAAAGACTCTGTGGTAGGAAGAGCTTAACCCAGGGTGACTCAAGGTTTATGGCCAAGAGGTACAGTGTCATGATGAGATTGGATACATAGGAAGAGGGCAGTAGATGCCAATATTTAGGTTTCATTTAAGATACTACAGGAAGACAGTGGAGCCCCAAGGAGGGAGTGATATGATTAAATTTATATTTTTAATTGATTGCTTTTGTCTGCCTTTTGGGACTAGGTTGGAATGAAATGGGTATGAAGGAAGAGGAGCAACAGTAAGGAGACCGTTACAGGGATCCAGGCAAGCTATGATGGTGGGTTGGACGAGAATGGTAGCCATGGGAATTGAAGGTTCTGAATATAATTGGGTCAGAGTTTGCTGATAGAATAGATGCAGGAGAAATGAAGAAGAGGCAGAAATTAGGCAAGACTCCTAGGTTTCTGACTTGAGCAAGTAGTAAATGATGGGGTCATTAGAAGGAAAAGGTTTTGAAAGCAGGCTCTGGAGTCAACTGTTCAACCCAAGGTTTGTATTGGGATGGCTGTAAACCAGCCAAGTGAAGATTCCACACAGGAGGCTGGATTTATTAAAAGGGCGTTTGAAATGTAGATATCATAGAAGGATCATTGCTCATATTTATCTAGTAATCAGATAAGATGTCTGTCTTCCTTGCTACAGTGTGAACCACTTGAGGACTGATACATGTTGTTCATTGTTTCCCAAATTTCTGATACTCACATTCAGTGAAAGTATGCATGAATGAATGAATACTATTAACTTAAATCTCAGGCTTGAACATGCACATTTTAAATTGCACCATATAAGAATTAATAATCTTTCAGTGTTTAGAATTTTTTTTTTCATGCTGCCAAACAGCTGTGTCAACTACTAAAATTGAGATTAAGATCTGGAAAGTGTTTTAAGAATCACCTAATAAAACTCCTCTTTTCACAAGTCAGGAAACTGGGACCCAAACAAAGAGTTACTGAAAGTTATAGTTGTTAGTGTCAGGGTTTGGATTAGAACCCAAGTTTCTTATCCCATTCTACTACTCTATATTCTTCTGATCAAAAGCCAGTAAAATGGTACAGTTAGTTTGCATAGCAAGGAGGTAATTAAAAGTTTCACAGAAGATCACAAACATTTTTGAAATTATAAACTTGCTTATGAAACATTCTCCTCAAAAATAACAAAATGTAGAATACTAACACACCACTTTTTAATTTACTCAAAGAACTTCATAAATTAAAGAGAAAAACCCCACATACACATTACATGACTAAATGTTCTTTGGTTTCCAAAGAATTCTCTCACCAGGCCTTAGAGTAGAGGCATTTATGATGGAAGATGAAGTCACTTTTAAAAAGAAAACACTGGTTCTTTTGAATATAGAGAAAAGCAAATGTGTGTCAATATGCTGCTCAGTCAATCAGACCACAGTAACCATAGTAGAATACCTTAGTGTTCTCAGACTCCTGAATACCTATTTCCCCAAATTAAGACTATGCCTATATGACAACAACAATAAAAATGTATACAACATAAATTCTGGCACACTTAAAAGGAATACCACAGGTTCCTTGTTTCTAGAACAAGGTTGGTCAAACCTATGTCATAGACTACATAAATTGTTCATAAAATATGTAATGCTTTAGTTTCACACTGCCCTTTACAGAGAGCTTAGCAAATACTCAATTCTTCCTACAGGGCTTAGAAAACACAACAAATTTGGAAGTCCATGTATGCTTAGGACACACTTCATGATAGCTAAGATTTAGAATATTGCCATTGAATAGGATTGTTTCAACGATGCTAAACATAGATTAAGAAAACAACAGGGCTCTCTGAAGCTGACCTATACTCTACACTCACTATAAATTCAGATGTGTGGTATGTCTAGAAGGTAGTCTGTCTCTAGGAAGAAATGAAGAGATGCTTGTGAAAGAATTAACCCAAAGAGTGTAGATACACAAGCGTGGTACTAGGAGATTAGCACCACCATAAATTCAAAACCTTCAGCCTCAATTTGAAACTGAGCAACGACAAAAATCCTGTGTTGTTTCCCAATCAGGAGGATTTGTTCATTCCAATCCTCCACAACAATTGCAAACTCTGCTCTCCTACAAACTTTTAAATTCTCCCCCTCTCCCTATCCCATCTCACATGGCTTTACTTCTTATCTCAAAGACATAATAGAAGCAATCAGATATGAAAACCCTCAATCTCCCACTACCAAAATCAGTAAACCTATTAGTATCCACAGCCATCCTTTACCCCTTTACTACTGTTTCTAGAGAAATGGCATCTTTTGTCAAAGTTATCAATTAATTCAATAATATGTCATTGTTGAATGTGTTGGATTCTTCTCTGGGGAAATATATACACTGGTTATCTTTTCTTTTTCCCAGAACTTCAGCCTCTCTCTACTAAATCCCTCCCAGCAGCATTTAAACGTGTTCAAATTAGCCTCATATTAAAGAAACAAACATACAAAATAATAATTATTATTCCTTTCTCCCTCAGTCCGTAGTCCCCAGCTGCTGCCCACTTTTGTCCTTTGCTTCCAAACTACTCAAACAAGATACCTCAGGGCTCAGTCTGAGGCCATCTCTTCTTCCCACTCTTTATACTCAATCTAATCAATTTTATCTACTCTTACTAATTATCTTCCAGTACATGCTAATAACTTTCAAAGTTTATCTGCAATTCAGAATTCTCTATTGACTTTCAGCCCTTTCCCATATATCCTTGAGTTCCCCAGTTAAAGAAAATTACCCAAATTAGTTTTTCAAAAGCTGGATTTATCACCTCCACCCATCCCCAGACCTGTCACATCATCTTTGTTCCTTTAAACAGTAAATGGAAACACAAATGAACAAATTACTCAAGCCAGAAACTTGAAAATCACTCAACTCCTTTCCATTTCTCATGCCCTCATAGCCAAATAGCATAGCCTAAAAATTCTATTTTTTAAATAGCGCTAGAATCTGTATACTTTTCTCTCTAATCAAATTTACAGTCATTATTCAACTATTCTACAGTAATAGCTTCCTAACGGGCTACCTTGTGAATGCATTCTCAATTCTGTAGCTAGACTGTGCTTTTAAAAGGCAATTGCTACTACATACTTTCCTGCTGGAAGTCTTCAGTGTTTTTTACTTTTACTACATAGATTTGCTTCCACAAACAATAGATAATGTTTTATTTATGTTTTAAAACTTTATATACATAAAATATATACTACATATTTCTCTGGAACTAGCCTTTTTAACTAAACCTCTTATTTTTTAATGCTATCCTCCTTAATACATAAGCTCCAAGGCATTTTTTTTCAACTGATGAATAGTGTTCCATTGTATGACCAAAGCACGGTTTCTTTATTCATCCCTCCACTGAGGGTTGTTACATTTGTCCCACTTTTTCATAGCAATGAACAATGCTGCAATTAAGTTGCTTGAAAATGCCTCCTGTGCACATGTGTGAGAGTTTCATTAAAATGAATACCTAGAAAACAAATTGCAATATCATAGGAATTGTACATTTTGAGCTTCAGTAGCTACTGTGTCATTGCATAGGAATGATATACTGCAACTGTAGTTATCTGGAAAGAAGACAGGGAAGAAGAAGAGAAATGGGTTTAAGATTTTAGCTGGAATAAAACATTTTATTTCTTCAAAACTGTTGCTTTTTCCCCAGTTTTTCACCCGCCATTTATTTATTTCATTCTCATCTCTCAGATCTCAGGATACATGTTACTTCCTCAGGAATCCTTTCCTCATCCTCTCAGGCCGTTTAATTTTCCTTCATCATAACTTCCCATAACCGTCTTTACTTCCCATTTTGTAGCAACCCTTACACTCTGAATTATTCGTTTAACATATATCCTCAAATAATAATTGATGGATTGATTTACTTATTTGTATCTATCATGCCCATTAGACTCTGAGTCTCTAAGGGTAGAAACTGCATCTGTCTCATCAGAAACCCTATTCCCAGCACCCACACAATGCCTAGCACACAGGGGTTCAGTAAATAATCACCGGAGAATGAAAGTATCAGGGAAGTATTTGTGAGTAGTACTAGGTAGCCAGCCAAGCTCCCAGTCCCCTACAAACCTATGGAAATCGAGGGCAAGATTCATGAAATTGTTAAAAAAAAATAAAACTGAAGTCTTATTATCACAGATCTGTAAGACACGGAGGACATAAAGCAGCAAGGCCTTGTAGCACATGTAAGTCTATGTGGTTTGGTTGGTGCTGATTCAACTTTCCATATCTGGTGTCAAAGTTGGTACAGAATGGAACTGGACACACAATTGTATGAGCCACAAGCAGGATCAATAAGATCTGGAATCAAACACTGGACTTTTGAGGGGCAGGAGGCATCGCTGTGACAATCAGAGAAGAGACCAGAATGGTGAAATGTCAAGTCTCAGTTGGGAGCTCTACATTTGCAAGTCTTTGTGAGAAAGTGGCAGTTTATCACAGAGGAGGTAGGGGCTGATCACAGAAATGAAGAACAGTAATTTATTGCTGCCTTACCATGCAGACATTTGAATATTTTGTCACTGGATCACGAAGATTAACTAAAATATTTTCACAATTCTGTGTGAGGCGACAAAGCTAGAAAGCAGAGGTATATACTATTAGTTTCATCCAAAACGCGCAAATGTGAGGTGTATTAGATCTTCAAATAAGGCCAGATCTAAGGTAAAAAGAGATAAAGCTTTGCAAACCATCTATGGATTTCAATAAAAACATCTGTCTTCCGCCTTGTCTGTACCTTGGCAGTTGCTGCAGATAATCTACATCTTAAGGAAATACTTGTTTATGCTAAGTATATTCACAGAGCTAAATAAACACATCTAGAAATATCTCTTCCCCTAACAATCGATTGTAGTAAAATGGGTTGTTTTGTCTCCCTGATTCTAAATCACTGAACTAACTGAACTGCCACATTTTAGCTAGTTGTTTTAGTTTTTCTGTTAACTATTTCATGGTCAGAATATCACTTTTGTATATAGAGTTGACAAAAATAATAAAAATAAAAGCAGTTTGAAGAGGCAGTTTTTTAAACCTACTAACTCTCTCACATCTTTTAGTCTTATTCTAGTACTGTAAGAAAACGTATTGCTTTGCTTGCCCTTCTCAGACATTCCTTGGGGCCAATATCCTAAACCCTATAATTCATTCAAGATAATACACTTATTGTCAAGGCAGCATTTATATCCCAAGAGTTTCCATAAATAATTCATTGAATGCATTCATTGCCAGAAGATCTGTTCAGCTAGGAACCTGGTTATTTCTTCAAGACAGTGCAAATATTGCTTCAAAAATTGAAGAGCTAATTCAGCATGGACCAACTACTGGAAAACCTGAGGTAGAATGAAAAATTTTAGTATATGAACATTCAACTAGATTGCAAATACCTGTTTACTTGCAAATTCATTGCTGTCTTCCAGAGCCGCACTTGCAACCACAGGGCAGGAGAGGGAGAGAGAGTATCCCCAAATTAGGGAAGGAATAAAAGCCGGTGGGCCCTACACACAGTTCCTTGCAATGTCCCTGGGAAAGAGAGGTGCTGCTTCTAAAGAAGAGAGGGCCAGGATCAGTATTAGACCTATTCCCTCCTCTGCAGCTGATGTGCATTCACCTTTTCTTTCTATAGCCTTACTGAAAGTAAAGTAACAACCCCTTCACCTGTCATTCAAATAAATATAATTGCATTCACTTTAACATTCATCAGGTGATTAATACTATGCCTGTCAGCAAAAATAATGACCACTTGCGTGGCTTTGGCATACTACTATTTTCACCACTTACGTCTTTTTTGCCACTACTGTCCCATCATCTAAGTTTTGGTGTCCACCCTCACAGGCTACCATAAAGATGAACATTTGACCATCCCACGTGGTCCCTAGGGTCTGAAGACTTCTGCTGCAAGTCCCAGCCAGAGTGTGAGGACCTTTAGAGAGGCTATGAGGTCCTGCGCGCAGGATGCTGCATCATGAGAAGCCATACCCTAGTGAAACTTTTGCCACTTTGCTGAACTGGATATGGCATTTGTCAAAAGTATCTTCTCAATCATTCTTTTCAATATTCTGTCTGGTCTACTTTGAATATAAGCCATGTGAAGAAAAAAACCATATCTGTCTTGGCCACTATGTGCCTGGAACATGGTAGTAATTTAAGAAATATTTGTTTAAAAAAATAAATGTTTAATGATGAATGGGTGAGTGATAGCCAAATATTTTATTGTGGTCTTTGGGTCTACAAAGTTCAATATTATTTGATATGAACCATCCCAATATCCCTTCAAAATGGTATAAGTATATATGCTAATACCAGGAAGAGAAAAAAATTATTATTAAACCTTCACTTTGATTCCACCATGTAAATGGTGATATAAAAGGAAAGAATGACTTTTAGGAGATATGTATTTATGAAACTCACTAGGTATTCTAATCTGAATATTCCTTGCATTATGTAATCTTAAACATTTTAATGCTGGTAAATATGCAAACATCTTGCTAGAATAGTAAACATTATTTGAGTTTTTAATGGAATTTGCCCTGCCAATCATATCGCTGAATACAATTACAATAATTAGTGCTTTTAATAACTTTCTAGATCTCTTGGTTCTATAGACTGTAAGGCACAGTTAAGGCATTTCATGAGTGTAGCTATTGTGAAGACTCTTATAAATAATATATTTTTTATTTCTTCAACTTTTATTTTAAGTTCATGGTACATGTTCAGGATATGCAGGTTTGTTACATAGATAAATGTGTGCAATGATGGTTTGTTGCACAGATCATCCTATCACCTAGGTATTAAGCCCACCATCCATTAGCTATTCCTCCTGATAGCTATAGCTATGGTATTCCATGGTGTATATGTACCATATTTTCTTTATCTAGTCTATCACTGATGGACATTTAGGTTGATTCCATGTCTTTGCTATTGTGAATAGTGCTGCAATAAACATACATGTGCATGTATACAATGCGCATGTATGTTTATAACAGAATGATTTATATTACTCTAGGTAAATATGCAGTAATGGCATTGCTGGATCAAATGGTATTTCTGCTTCTAGGTCTTTGAAGAATTGCCGTACTGATTTTCACCATGGTTGAACTAATTTATGCTCCCACAAATAGTATAAAAGCATTCCTTTTTCTTTGCAACCTTGCTAGAATCTGTTGTTTTTTTAACTTTTTAGTAATAGCCATTCTGAGTGGCATGAGATGGTAACTCATCGTGGTTTTGATTTGCATTTCTCTAATGATCAGTGATGTTGAGTTTTTTTTCATAAGTTTGTTGGCTGCATGTATGTCTTCTTCTGAGAAGTGTCTGTTCATGTCCTTTGCCCACTTTTTAATGAGGTTTATTTTTTTCTGCTAAATTTGTTTAAGTTCTTTGTAGATTCTGGATATTAGACCCTTGTCAGATGGATAGATTTCAAAAATTTTCTCCCATTCTATAGGTTGTCTGTTCACTCTGATGATAGTTTTTCTTGCTGTGCAGAGGGTTTTTAGTTTAATTAGATCCCATTTGTCAATTTTTGCTTTTGTTGCAATTGCTTTTGCATTGTTGTCATGAAATCTCTGCCCATGCTTCTGTCTTGAATGGTATTACCGAGATTTTCTTCTAGCGTTTTTACATTTTGGGGTTTTATGCTTAAGTCTTTAATCTATGAGTTAATTTTTGTATATGGTGTAAGGAAGGGTTCCAGTTTCAATATTCTGCATATGGCTAGCCAGCTCTCCCAGCAGCATTCTTTAAATAGGGAGTACTTTCCCCATTGCTTGGTTTCATCAGTTTGTTGAAGATCAGATGGTTGTAAGTATGCAGTCTGATTTCCGAGTTCTCTATTCCATTCCATTGGTCTATGTGTCTGTTCTTGTATAGTACCATGCTGCTTTTGTTACTGCAGACTTGTAGTACAGTTTGAAGTTGGGTAGCATGATTCCTCCAGTTTTGTTCTTTTTGCTTAGGATTGACTTGGCTATTTGGACTCTCTTTTTGTTCCATATGAACAAATGAAATGAAAAAACACACATGATTATCTCAATAGATGAAGAAAAGACCTTCAATAAAATTCAACATCCTTTCATGTTAAAAACTCTCAATAGGCCAGGCACAGTGCCTCAGGCCTGTAATCCGAGCACTTTGGGAGGCCAAGGCGGGCGGATCCACTAGGTCAAGAGATCGAGACCATCCTGGCCAACATGGTGAAACCCCATCTCTACTAAAAAAAAAAAAAAAAAAAAAAATAGCTGGGCATGGTTGTGTGTACCTGCAGTCCCAGCTACTTGGGAGGCTGAGGCAAGAGAATCACTTGAACACGGGAGGCAGAGATTGCAGTGAGCTGAAATCATGACACTGCACTGCAGCCTGAGTGACAGAGTGAGACTCGGTCTCAAAAAAAAAAAAAAAAACCCTCCATAAACTACGTATTGAAGGAACATACTTCAAAATAATAAGAGCCATATATGACAAACCCACAGGCAATATCATACTGAATGGGCAAAAGATGGAAGCATTCCCTTTGAAAACAGGTACAAGACAAAAATGCCCTCTCTTACCACTCCTATTTGACAAATGATGTCTTCTGCAGTGCTGGGCGTGTGCATAAGGAAAAAGATGGAGGTCACCCTGTCAGGCTTTCATATTCTTACAGTAGGGCAGCAACATAATTAGAAGTATGTCTGTGAACATCTAGAACATAAATTAGTTCTCTCTCAGATGCCTTAGTGCCACTCGCATGTTAGCCTTGTTGGCATTTGGAGGAAAAAGAAACTTCTAAGGCATTTTATATTCTGTGATATTGAGGCTATACATACACACAAATTTCTTTTTTGGTGATGAATCTCCACTAGTACTTAGTAATATAATGTTATGCATTGAAAATATGTTTCCTGGTTGAAGAATGGACAGAGGCAACATCCTAGGACCACTAAGGCCAAATATCTTATTATTATTATTGATATCATTTTACCTCCAGTCTGGGGGGAAAAGTACGTGGACCTGTACACATACATAAACACTCCCAGAAAACTGCAGAAATATGGAACACTTTTTCAAGACCAAAGAAGAAAACCGCTAGACAAATAACGATCTCTCAAGGTTACTGGTACTTAGGAGATTAGCTATTATAATTTGTTGGGTCTTGTTCTATCTGTTGGAGGTTATGCTGAGGATTCTTTCACCTGTATGTAGAGGGGGAATTTTGCATTGTTACCAGATAAAAGTAAAAGATAAAGACAACAAGAGGTCTGGTGAGACATGCAAAAGAAGGAATCTGGACAACTATCAGTTTAATCATATTTTGTGGTTGTTTTCCTAAAATAAATAAATGAATAATTTAAAGAAATGTGCTATTACACTTCTTTAAATTATTTGACCTTCACTATCCTTACAGTTTCAGTACACTGAAAAATCTGTTCTCCTAATTTTGAGCTTCAGCTTGGAGTTTGCAACAGCCTCCAAGGACTTTGTTTTATGCACAAAGTTATTATCCCCTTTTGTATCAGGTCTGTTGTAAATGTTCATTATAATCACTGATGCTTAATTTAGCAGATGGTTGGAACTGTACAATTCTTCTCAGAGGAATTAAATATGGTTATGTCATTTCCCAAGTTGACTTAAAAGAAGTAATTTGAGATCAAGTAATGTTTCAGTTTCAGTATTAGTTCAGAATCATTGCCATAAATGTTTTCTTTTCTCTACTTCTATAATTTTGAATAACTCTGATGAATTGGGTTGGTCTTCCATTTTCTTAGCTCTTGATGTTCTTCAATAAAGAAATAAAGATGAATAAATTGTTGTACCCAAATCCCATGTTTTGCCACACATTTCTTCAGGAGTCCCAAAAGAGATTTTCCTATTATATTTGCACAGCACTTTTCTCATCTGTTGTCAGCCAATACAAGGTGAATAGAAATTATTTGTTATGCCAAACTGCTGGTACATATTAATTCCACCTCCAATGACAACCTTGCACTAATCTCAAGATATCAGTGATCAAATGTAATTAGCAAGAAGCAGAGAAGCTGCATCTAAAAATATTTCTCAGAATCTCCTACCTACTCAGAATGCCATCTATGTCTTTTGTTCAATAGATATTCAATTGGCTAAGAATGGATCGTGTATTTTGAAAGACAAGAAACTGAAAAAAGAGATTGTTCATAGTTCCAGATCTGTCTCTAAGTAACAGGGTCACTTCTCTTCACCCTGAGGGCTCTTCCAAAAAGGTAGTTTTTCTAAACCAAGATTTCACTATTCATAAGGGCTCATTCTTATATGTTATTCAACCTCTTTCAACTTCCAAATTCTATGCCCTGCAGCCTCCTACTGTTCCTGTTGAACTTACTTTGGACACTGCAGGAAGCAAAGGGAGGGTAATATTTGAGGGTATGAGAGACGGTTGATTTAGTCAGTAAAGTTCATTACTATGCCATTATGTTTGGTATTTAGAAGCTTTCTTCTGAGGGAGTAAAAGATCTTAATTTCAAATAGGAAGTAAGCTCTGCAATTTCCCTGTGAAACTGGAAAGTTATATGAAAACCAACCGACATCTTTAAGACAATGTTGGGATTATAATGCAAAGTAGTTAGGAGATCTGGGTTTGTGCATGTGTCTGCCACTGGCTAGAACTTTAGGTCCCTGTGGTTTAGTATCATCTTCATAACCACAAATTATAGCCATGAAGATTAATAGCATAATATGTTTATATATATAATATACATGAAATTTCTCTGTAAATTACGGTGTTTGTGTATACGGTATTTTTACATTGTTATTGTCAGTAACCTCTCCCTTCTCTTCAGGAAAGTTGAGAAAGGAGTGACAAGATGCCATCTGTAGGCGTTTTTCTGCCCTGCCTCAGGCTATTTTCACCACAGTGTTTCCCACCTTGGCACTCCCTCCCCCAAACCCCCTGCAAAGAGATAAAAGAAAAGATGTACACACTCCTCCCTCTGCACAGTCAGCAAAAAGCCTCTTGTACCCCAATCATGACGATGGCAGCTACAGGGGTAGTGATACCTATCAGCTAAGCCTTGCTGAAGTAGGTATGCAACTGGCTACATAAGACAAAAGCTCTCTGAGCCTGGCAGGAAGCGTAAGTGTGATAGTCAGATAAACTCATTTTCTAATTACCATATTCTCTGCTTATCTATAAAGAGCTGAATCCTGGGCAGTTACTCAATTCTTGCAATTCTTGTATTCTTGGGTTCCATCCGCTAAATTTGAAAGAATGGCACTACCTTTCAGGATATTAAGGATTAAGTGAGAAAACATAGTCAAGTTTCTGCCATAGTTTTGATTACTTATTAGGTCATCGGTAAAAGGTGATTCCTGCCTCTATTTCATCCCCAATTCTTCTTCTACTCTTTGGCAGTGGCAAGATACTATCAGGATCATCCATGACAGACTTCACCCACACAGAAAGAGTACTCCCACCCACCCCCACGAAAACAACATTTTCCCTAGAAAAAGTCTTCTGCTTTTCTTCCTATGAACTTCAAAGAGACTTATTTGAGAAGTCATCTTTTTTTATACTCTCTTGTATGTATTCTCTTGTGATCCAATGTAACTTTCCAATACATTTCTTATTAGAATTATTATTGTGTTTTGCAAAACAGAATGGGGGGGGAGGGAGAGCTAGAGAGAGCTTATGTACTTTTCCTTTACACAGTAGTATTTTAGTTTAAGTGTTTGTCTCAATCTAAGTTTCATATGAAACCAAGGCAAAGCTTTTCATCTGTAATTCATTCTTTTATAAGGATTTACAAACTTTTACAGTCAATTTTGCTGTTGATTTGCATTTCTTTTACTTGAGTTCTCTAGTGGTTTTGCCAAAAATACAATCAGTTACATGATTTAGAAATACATTCTTGTAGCAAATTCTGATAAAAGAGTAACACTTACTGAAAACTCACATGAAAAATGAGTCAATTCAAAGAATAAGAATTTTTTTACTACATGAGACCTTAAAGATCACTTACTTCAACACTTTATTTTTAAACAACTACGATTATAGAATATTTCCAAATGCTGTGGAGTTCTGCTGAGTGCACCAGATATATTATATTGTTTAATTTCTCCATTATCTATATTTAACAGAAGAAAAAATTGAAGATCTGTTTTTCAATGTCAAGGGATGGAGGAAGACCTGGCGATTGCTGATACTTAGCCTTGGCTCGTTGCGCTAAGGAATGGTGTGTTGTTTTATGTAAGGGGAGGCTGAGACAAAGGACTCCTAATTGGTTTGAAAAGGATGATGCAGCTAGATAGTGACAGGACTGGAATGAGACAACTGGGCTAATGCAAACCCAGTTCAGTCTTCATTTTTACTTTATTGCACAGTAATATATTGTAACATGGGCTGCTGTTATATTTTAATTGAGGCTTTTCACTTAACATTGAGGAATTAAAGAAAAACATTGTCCCCTGTCTTCTATATACTTTGTCTCAATATCTCATTTATATTCATATTTTCTTTTTTATAATTCTCCACTTCTATTCCTATTGCATAATGTACTATTATTACATAGGGCATTTTAAATCTCCTCCACTCCTTATGAAATGAGCAAGGAATTAACAAGTGAATAGTTCTGTAGAGAAATGAAGAAAGCACAATCAACTTGAAATAATTTAGGGTTATAAAAAGTGGTGTTTTGAATATCATGATGCTACTTATCCCTACACCCCACATTTTACTCTACTCTATACTTTAAAGCTACATAGGACACTGGGTCTTCCAAAAGGTCCTGTAAGGCTGTGGCCCATGAGAGGAACCCAGGGAACTCTGGGTACTTTTACGACAGTCGCTGGCACTACCTTCATTTGCCCCAGCATTTTTAACCACTGCGTAGCTGGATCCAGGTTCTGATTCAGAGCTCTTTTTCCTCACTTTTGATTTCACCTCCAGTGCTTAGACTTAATGGCCTAGGAAGGTTGTTTCTCTCAGCTTGAGTCCTCCCAGTTTTCCCAGGCCTAGGCTGAGGCGCACCGCTGGGGTCTTCTGCCTGTTCCTCCTTCAAGGCCCATTTCTCTCCTGGTTCCAGGCCTAATCCCCAGGTTTCAAACTTCTGCTTTCTGTCCATTGAAAAACTGCTCAAGATAAGACTGTTCTCCCTGTTTAGTCACACATATTACCCCATGGTGCTGATAGTTTTATCCCCGTCTTTTCATCATCACATTGTTTCCTCATGGCAGCAAACATTAACACAACACAATATAAAACTTTTTAAAATCCAAGAAGTCAGAGGATAAAGAATGCGGTCATCTGGTAAAAGTCTTGTTTATATAAGCAATAACTTTAACATGTGTACAATAGACATGGCTAAGCACTTGATGACTCAGTATCAGAGACCATCTTGAATTCATAGAGAAAACTGCTAAAACTGCTACCCATAGACTTACAGAATGCCTCATCTGCTGTCGTGGTATTCCACACAGCATGCCTCAGATCAAGGAACTCACTTCATAGCAAAATAAGTGTGGCAATGGGTCTATGCTCATAGAATTCACCGGTTTTACCATGCCCCCCACCAGCATGAAGCAGCTCGCTTGATAGAATGGTAGAATAGACTTTTGAAGACTCAGTCACAGTGACAGCTTGGTGGCAATACCTTGCAGGACTGGGGCAAGGTTCTCCTGAAGGCTATGTATGTGCAGAATCAGCATCCAATACAATCTATGGTGATATTTGTCTATAGCCAAGATTTTCAGGTCCAGAAATCAAGGGTTGGAAATGAGAGTTGCAGCATTCATTATTACCCCTAATAACCCAATAGCAAAACTTTTGCTTCCTGTTCCCACGACCTTATGCTCTACTGGCCTAGTTCCAAAGGGAGGAATGCTTCCATTAAGAGACACAACAATGATTCCATTACTGGAAGCTAAGATGGCCATCTGGCCACTTTACTCTTCTCATGCCTCTGAATCAGCAGACAAACAAGGGAACTACTATGCCAGACTAGAACTATACCATTGGCTCTCTTGGGTCTCCAGTTTGCCAACTGCAGACCTCTTGGGATTTTTTAGCCTCTATAATTGGGTGAACCAATTCCTTGTAACAAATACACACACACACATACATCCACGCACACACACACACAAACTCGTACAAAACACCCCCGCACACAACCTACTGGTTGTTTCTCTAGAGAACCCTAATACACCTGCTTAATATTCAATCACTATTTGTCATTATATAATTTTTGTTACACCATTTATAATCTGACTACATGTCCCTTACATGTAGGGATAATGGTAATAGCTATTGTTATTATTACACACTATAATAATTATAAAACCATCTGCAACAATAGTAATAATATTTAACCCTTGTTTTCCACTTAAAACATTCCAGGCATTGTTTTAAGTACTTTACATGTATTAATGCATGCAATCTTTATAACCACTCTGAGTTAGAGATAATGATCCCAATTCATTTATAAGGAAACTGAGACACAGAAAGGTTACGTAACATACTGAAAAGTATACAGTATCTGCTGCAGCCAGAAGTTGAAACCCAGTAGACTGACCCTAGATTTGTGCTCTCCTGCAGTATGCAAACTATATCTTATCTTATTCTGCTTTGGAATCCCATAATGGAGGGCAATTGTTTTCTTCATGTGGTATTCCCTGCATGTAATGCATCAGAGAAGCAACTTGAAAGTATGGTAGTAAATATCCTAGAACTACACCTTTGAATATAGATAGAGACCCAACTGTATCACTTTTAACTGTGTAACCTTAGGCAAATTACTTAACTTCTCTTTACCTCAGGTTTTTCATCGCTGAAATGGGAATGACAGTAGGAGTATTGCAAAGAATAATTAAGTCAATATATATAAAGTGCTTAGAATTCGATCTTAGAATTTAGTAAGTGTTCAATAAATGCTTGCTTTTATTATGATAGTGGCTTTATCCATCACTTTATTCCCATCACCTAGAAAAAGCCATATACTAAGCACTCAATAAATATCTGATAAATTAACACATATATTTGTTATTTTCCACGTTGTATTATTTTATATGACAACTGTGCTGCCTACTTTCCTTCACCACTTAAAATATCTGTGGCACTGTGCTAGATGCTAGAGTGACAAAGATCAGTAAGACAAGGTCGATGTCCTTAAGGCATTCACAGTTGAGTACATAATCTAACACAATATATAAACTATAGTGTAATGAATGTGATAGCATCCAGAGCTAAACATTATGAGAGAACAGAGGATGGGGCATGTAACTTGAGTGGAGAGAATGTGGGAGGAACAATGCAGAAGTCCTTCTGCCATGAGCTGTTTATAGTAACAAAAAGAAATAGACTGTTCTCATAGCCGTTCCCCCGAATATCAAAATAATGCTTCTGGGGATACGAGTTTTTTACTGATAAGCAAACTCCAGTATGATTTTGGCTGTGGAGATATTAGATGGCTACCTACTCACTGTGTAGTGAAAGAATATCAGGATGGGTCCTCTGCCCCTCCCAACTCTCTTTATTAAAATTAAGACTAAATAGGCTCTGCCTAAAGGAAAGAACAGGGATGTAAGGTCAGCAAGGAAGACATTAGCCTGTAAGTGGCTCAATGCATGCCCATTGAAGAATGTCTTACAGAGAGGGGTTAATTTTTCTCACATAAGAGGAAGTCTGGCAGTAAGCAGGTATTGGCCTTGCTTCAGCTGCTCAACAATCCTATCAGGGACTAAGGTACTTACCCCTTCTGGTGCTGGCTTTTACTTTTATATTCATCACTCTCCATGGTTGCAAGATGGCTGTTCTGACATCCAGATTTTACTTTCACATTCAAGGCCGGAAGGGGAATTAAGATGCCAGCCTTATATGAAGAAGGCCAAGCTTTTCCAGAATTCCTTCTGGCAGACCTCTACTTGTGTTTCATTGTCACATGGGCACTGCCAGCTGGATTGGAGCCTGGAAAAGCAAGATACAAGAGTATCACAATTGGCTCAGACCATGGGTCGACAAACTTTTTTTGGTCGCAGGCTAGAGAGTAAATATTGTAAGCTTTGCAGGCCATATGGCCAGTCTCTGTTGTAATCACCCAATCCTAACATTGTAGCACAAAAGCAGCCACATTAATGATTGAGTGTTGCTGTGTTCTTATAAATTTTATGGACAATGAAATTTAATATGACTTTCACATATTATGAAATATTTCTCTTTTGATTTTTTTCAACCATTCAGCAATGTACAAACCAATCTTAGCTCATAAATGGTGAGCCTGATTTAGCCTACAAGTCCATAGTTTGCCAGCCTCTGGCTTGCACTAATGACAAGTCATTGACTGGATCTGGGCAAAGTGCTATTACATGTAGTGTTTCAGCAGTTATCTGTAGGGGAGAAATCAATAGTAGATATGCAATGAACTTGCAATAAAGAGTAGTTTAATTTTCTATGTGAAATAGGACTTTTATATAGCATTTGGTATATGGTCAGGGCATAATATTTTAGTTTGTTTCTTCTTCCTGCATTTTAGTATAGAATCTTTTCTTATTCAAAGGCCTTTGAATCAAAGGTTGCTTTGAAAATAAGGTGTTCTCTGCTGCCACATTAGAACGCCTTATATTCCAACTCTGATTTTCAGGTAATTAATTATTAGGAAAGTCTTTTGGAGGTATAGGTATTTTTCAATCAACATGGGATTGACTACCTCTTATTGTCAAACTTTAAGAGAAAGCTAGAAGCCATGCTTGGTAGCTCATGCCTGTAATCCCAGCACTTTGGGAAGCCGAGGTAGACGGATAATTTGAGGGCAGGAGTTCAAGACCAGTCTGGCTAAGATGACAAAACTCCGTCTCTATTAAAAATACAAAAATTACAAATGTGCACCAGGCATAGTGGTGCACATTTGTAATCCCAGCTACTTGGGAAACTGAGGCAGGAGAATCGCTTGAACCCACGAGGCCAAGGTTGCAGTGAGACAAGATCGTGCCACTTCACTCCAGCCTGGGTGACAGAGTGAGACTGTCTTTAAAAAAAAAAAAAGAAAAGAAAAGTTGGAACTAAAATTAAGAATTAGAAACTTCATTCAAGTTTCATAAATGTTGTACAGTTTTCTTCCTGGGCTTCCAGAAGTGAGGGAAATGCAATAGAACCTTAGCACAGAAAAAGAATTTTTGCATTTTGCTTTGGTATGCTCTCATTATATATTCTTCACTTACAGGAGAAAAAAAATAGATTTGAGCAAGCAAAAACAGGCTCCCTC
>CAUYLG010061173.1:0-45897 GCA_963573385.1 Cacajao melanocephalus
TGTGGCTCCTCCGCCTGGAATCTCCTAGTCTGTGGGCAACAAAAATTCGTCTGAAAGTGCGGCGTCCACTCGCTCTCTGCGCTTTCACTGGGAGCTACAATCCTGAGCTGTTGTTAATCGGCCATCTTGGATCTCTCTCCACATGTAATATTTTTTTAATGAAAACTTCGTTTTCATTAAAAAAAAAAAAAAATCCCCAGACCCCTTTTCAACAGTCTCCAGCCTCACCCCACACATCCCTAAGTCCCTTTCCTGGGGTAAGTTCACTAGCTGGTTGTCCTCCAATAAAAAGTTGAGGGCCCTCTGCTCTGAGGAAGGGGGCTAACGGATAAGGAACCCCCCCTAGAAGAAAGGTATTTTAATATTTTAACTTTTCTTATGACCTATGTCAGAATGGAAATCACCATCACTTTCATTTTTAGTGCTTTTGGAGGATAAAAATGAAACAAATCAGTTGACCTTTTCTTTCATGATGTTGAAAATGAATCTTTTTCCTTATTGTTTTAACCCATATAAATTACTAATAAAGATTACTTAATTAATAATTTAATCAGTTTAATATCATGTACTCTGCTCATGCTGGTTTGGGAGCATGGCTCCTTGGACCTAAGAAGTTTCCCCATAATGTTCTCAGAAATAAACTATCTTCTGTGTCATCTCACAAAGTGTTCAAATCAAACAAAATCAACAGGGAAAAATAAACCAAAAAAATCAACAAGGAATAGTAAAAGCAACTTGGGAATCTCACTTCTCCATGCTCACACTTCTTGCCAGTCCTCCTGCCTTGAATGCTGTAATAAATCAGTTGTACCCTATCACCCAGAGTTCTGTGGTGTTTAGAGAAAGAACAGTCAAGACACCTTCAAAAGTGTGTATGAAGAAGAGAGGTGAGGTTATTTTCCTAGAGAGGTGGAGGGGTGTTTCAGAAACCTCAGCATTTAGAAGAGCTCTGAGAATACTCATGAAGCTGGATCTTGCGTAGGAGAAAATGTATTGAAAATTTAGGATGCCTACAAAAAAAAGTATATCTGTTACAATCGTAAAGGCAGAGACCCTTGGGCAACTTCCTGTTTTGCAACCAATCCAGGTCCTTTGAAGCATGTCCATGTAGAGGAAGTAATTAAGGATTAAGGAGAGAGGTTTTGTGTGGGGACCACTCTACTTTTGCATGGCTCAAGCACACAGCCCTCAAAGGAAATCTAATCAGGGTGAGCTGGGTCAGAGTCTGACTTCATGGAATTGGCATTGTATATTAGTCTCACAGCTGCTGCACTGACTTCTGGCAAGGGTTTCCCCAAACCAGACATAAACCTAGTCAAACAGGAAAATGTCAGAAGGAGAACTCACAAGAGGTTCCTCTTTCTCATGTGCCTGTGAGGACATTTTTACAGGATCTTCAACGTACTACACAATAATGTGAACTGTGTGACACACTTTGTAGGTGGCATTGCTCACTAATTTTTTCTACCACAAGTCATATTCATGAGTACCGCATTTTCATGGTCATAATTTTCTACTGAATAGCCACTACTCCTTCCTTTTCTTTCTCACTTAAGAAAGCATAACTGAAGGCAAGAATGGGAGCTTAGGGGTATGTGGGGTGAGGCTGGGGACTGCTGAAAAGGGGTCTAGGGATTTTTAAATAAAAGCATTATCACTAATTCACTCTGATTTAGAAATAATTATCATAAATACTTTAGGGCTTCAACTATTACTTTGTACAAATGTCTCACATCTCACCATTAGCTTTGACACAACAGTTTGCTATGATGCTAAGCAGTTATCAACTAGTCTGAGGATGCTGCTTAACTAGCTAAACAAGCTGTTTGTTAAAATCTTTAAATACACGAGAAAAATTTTTTTAACCTGTAAAGGTACGTGGGAACACTCATTCATAATGAAAATAGAAAAAGATTCCTTCATAATGACTAAAACCACAATATGAAATAAATTATTTATGGCAAATTAAGTGTTTAATGTGAGCATAAGTATATGCAATAATTTAAAAATAATTCCTAGATGATATAAAATGTGAAGCAAGGATTAGAAGATGAACAGCTGTTCAATAGGTGGACAAAGAAAGAAGGATGTTCCTCATGAATGTATTAGTATGCACAAAAACTCGGCTTTATTATGGTACTACCTAATTCCAAATGGAGGAGTAGAAAAAAAAATTGAGAATTCTATGCTAAGGTATAATTTTGTAATTTTATTCTGTAAAAAATTGATGAGGAGAATGGGATGTGGGGAAGGTTAGAGGCATGGAAACCAGTTGGAAAGCCATTAAAGTTGTTTAGGTAAAAGATGTTCCAACAAAGACTGCAGCACTGTAGATAAGGAGACAAATTATAAAAATGCTAAAGACTTAAGATGGACAGGACGAGGTCACTAATTAAAAGTAGAGGAAATTAGCAAGGCGGGAAATTGAAGATGACTCTAGGTTACTGGATTGGACAATTGGAAAGATGGTGGTGCCATTCAAAAAGAATCATTCATTTAATCAATAAATATTTGTTGACAAGTCACTATTTCTTTAAGCTTATATACTTAAAGAAATAGAGGTAATATAGCATAACAACTCAAAATATAGGCTCCAGACTCAAACCTGGATTCAAATCTAAGATTTGTGCATGACTTGGCTAGCATTTTATTTATCTAAGTCTCACTTTGCTTACCTGTAAGACAGAGTGTGTCGGTTACGGAGTGGCTGCTACAAGGACTGCAACTTGTTCACAGTACCAGATGTGGGTGGGGACCCTCAGGATCTCCTTACACTTCCAAGCTAAGGCCATGTGCACCCTGTGCAGCTCCCCACACGACTGTGTGGTACTGCCATGGGGATAGACAGATGGATCAGTGGAATGGAATTGAGAATCCATCAATAAACCCTCACATTTATGGTCAATTGATTTTTGACAAGGGTGTCAGAACACTTTGAAGAGGAGGAAGAACAGTCTCTTTCAAATGGTCAGAGACAACTGGGTATCCACATGCAAAAGAAGGAAATTGGAGCACCTCCTTCGACTGTATATAAAAATAAATTCAAAATGGATTATAAAACTAAATGTAATAAACTATGTAAGTCCTAGAAGAAAACAAGCATGTGGACTGTAACCTTGGATTAGGGAATAGTTTCTTAGTCACAACACCAAAAGCATGAGTAATGAAAGAAAAAAATATATAAATTGGACCCATCAAATATAAAAACTTATGTCAAAGAATGTCATAGAAAAAGTAAAAAGATATCCTACAGAATGAGAGAAAACACAGTATTTTCAAATCTTATATCTGACATTGGACTCCTATCCAGAATGTATAAAAAGTCTTGGCCAGGTGTGGTGGCTCACATCTGTAATCCCAGCACTTTGGGAGGCTGAGTCAAGAGGATTGTTTGAACATAGGAGTTCAAGACCAGCCTGGACAACATAGCAAGACCTGATCTCTAGAAAAAAGAAAAAAACAAAAACTCTTACAACTCAACAATTAAAAGACAAACTAATTTCAATGTTGGCAAAAGACTTGAACAGACATTTCTCAAAGACATACAAATGGCCACAACGTTAGCAATCAGGGAAATGTAAATAAAAAACACACCCACTAAAACAGTTATAATTTAAAAACAAACAGTAACAAATATTGGTGAAGATGTGGAGACACTGAAGCCTTCATACTTTGCTGGTGGGGATGTAAAATGATGTGGCCACTTTGGAAAACAGTTTGGCGCTTACTCAAAATGTTAAACAGAGTTACCACATAACAGTTTCATTTTTAGGTTATAACAGGAAAAATGAATGGGTTTACCCGAAAAAATGAAAACATATGTCCATACAAAAATCTGTGCAAATGTTCAGAACAGCAGCATTCACAATAACCATAAAGTAGTAACAACCTAAATATCCATTAATTAATGAATAAATGAAATATGGTATATCCATACAATGGTATATTATTTGGCAATAAAAAATGCAGTACTAATACAAGCTACCACATAGATAAACCTTGAAAACATTATCCTCATTGATAGAAGCCAGTCAGAAAAGACCATGTATTATTAATATATGATTTCATTTACATAAAGCTTTCAAAATTGGTAAATCCAGAGACAGAAAGTAGGTTAACGGTTGCCAGGGGCTGGAGGAGAGGGGAAGGAAGAATAACTGGGATGTTGAAAATGTTCCAAGATTAGATTGTAGTGATAGTTGCGTAATTCTGTGAACATTCTAAAATTTACTGACATATACACATTATATAGGTAGATTTAATTGTATGGCATGTGAATTATACCTCAATAAAGCTGTTTTTTAAGAACTCAATTTTTAAAAAGCATTAATGACTTATAAAAGATCATATGGTATTTTAATGTAAAAAATTACTTTTAGACTGTATATTAGTTTCCTAGGGTTGCTGTAACAAAGTATTACAAACTGGGTGGCTTAAAACAGAAACGTATTGTCTCACAGTTCTGGAGGTTAGAAGTTCAAAGTCAGGTTTCAGCAGGGTTGGTTTCTTCTGAAACTTCTGAAGGAGAATCTGTTCCATGCCTCTCTCCTAGCTTCCAGTAGTTGCTAGCAATCCTTAATGTTCTGTGGCATCTAATGTAGATGCATCACTCTAAAAATCTCTGTCTCCAACATCACATGGCATTCTCCCTCTCGGTCTTCACTTGGACATCTTATCCCTCTCTCTCACTCTCTCTCTCTCACTCTCTTTCTCTCTCTCTCTCTTGCTCTCTCCTTTTTTATGAGCCCAGTCATATCAGATTAGGGCCTACCTTAATGACCTCATCTTAACCTTAATACATTTGTGAAGACTCTATTTCCAAATAAGGTCACATTAAAAGATACTATGGATGGCCAGGCATGGTGGCTCACGCCTGTAATTCCAGCACTTTGGGAGGGCAAGGCAGGCGGATCATGAGGTCAGAAGTTTGAGACCAACCTGGCCAACATGGTGAAACCCCGTCTCCACTAAAAATGCAAAAATTAGCCGTGTGCTGGTGGGCGCCGGTAATGCCAGCTATTCAGGAGGCTGAGGCAGGAAAATTGCTTGAACCCGGAAGGCGGAGGTTGCAGGAAGCCGAGATGGCGCCACTGCACCCCAGCCTGGGTGGCAAAGCAAGACTCCGTCTTTAAAACAAACAAAACAAAAATAAAAGATCCTATGGATTAGGATTTCAATATATCTTTTAGTAGGGTACATAATTCAGTCCATAACAGGCTATAAATTATTTCAATTGATTCTCTTATACGGTTCCTTGTTTTAAGTAGGAGGGACTGTATAAGATGTTCAATGTTAGGAGCAAAGTTGGTGTTAAATAAATATCGATTGACAGATTAAACTATTCAATCTCTAGCTATCTACTCAAATTTGAAAAACCTTTAGGGTTAGAGTCTACAATTTTATTTGAACTCGTGCCCTAATGTTGAATTAAAGCAGTACTTCCTCCTAATCAAAGGCTTTGTATTTGCATTATTTGTCAAAATAACTGGTTAGTAGATTGTTTGCTGAATCGATCTAATTCATCACTTAATTGAAACCCGGTTAACTGGTCAACTCAGTCAAAATAATCTTGAAGTTGGCAGTGTTGACTCAGCCTCTTCTAAAACAATTTAAGCTCATTTCCTCTTGCTTTGTCTTCTGCGGAGATGAATATTCTTCTCATAATAACCCTTCAACTTTCTAATACGCAAGCCAAACAAACTTAAATTCTGTAACCTTCCACAAAAATCCGCATGTAGATGTTTAAGGCATTCCAAAAACATAGAAAATGTTCTTTTTTAAAAGGCAATTAAAAATTTTTTGTCAATTATTGTTTTAAGACAATTAAAATTCTTTATTTTTATGCTGTTCCATATACCTATGTCACTCTATCTTAAAAAGAAAAATACACACTAGAATTTTAACTAGGCTTCTTCAAATATCTGATGCTTATTTAAAGGAGAAACTATGGATCACTAGCTTTTGCTATTATATGTTACACGCACGCAATTTTTAATATACATTACATACACACAAATTTTAATATACATTACACACACACACACAATTTTTCTAAAATGTCTTCTATGGTTAAAAACATAGAAATATCATCTTCTCTGGTGAAAAAGCGTAACTTAGGACTACTAAAAGTAATAGAGATTTAGCTTCAGATTTTTTCTACATATGCCTATTTTGAAAACTCCAGAGGTAATGGAATAAAACATACTTTTTAAGTTCACTTTCATTCTTAGTTATCTTGAAAAAGAAAATTATATCTAATTTTTTGTTCATGTATGTTAAATTATGAAGCAACACAAGAAAATTGTTCTGAAATCTGTCATAAATGGTTCTTCTACTCTCTGTGTATTCACACTACTTCCTGGGTTTTCTCTGCATCCTTATATTTCATTTTGAGTTGGTTGGACATAAAATAAATTTCAGTGTTTCTCATAGATATACGTTGTTTGAGAGAAACAACTTTACTAAATATATTGAGAACTATGAAATGTTTTGATTCTGATTCATTTACAAAACTTGAAGTATAAACGGAGTGCATCACTTTAAGGGCTGTAAATGGCTTTTAAGAGTATTTCAACTGGGTGCGGTGACTCATGCCTCTAATCCCAGTACTTTGGGAGGCCAAGGCAGGCAGATCACCTGAGGTCAGGAGTTCGACCAGCCTGGTCAAACTGATGAAACCCTATTTCTACTAAAAATACAAAAAATTAGCTGGGCATGGTGGTGGATACCTGTAATCCCAGCTACTCTTGAGGTTGAGACAGGAGAATTGCTTGAAGCTTGCAGTGAACCGAGACTGCACCACTGCACTCCAGCCTGAGCAACAAAGAGCAAAATTCTGTCTAAAAAAAAAGGATTTCAATCACATAGAAAATTTCTAAATTTATTTCATAATATTTCTGAGAAACCTTTTATTTAATTTGGAGCAATTAACCAAGAGAATAAATGTTTCACTAAATAAAGAGAAAATTTTCATTATAAGTGACATAAAGAAAAGATTTTTAACATATATATTTATACGTTTATATATATTTACATATATAAATATCCTTTTAAAAGAAATATATATATGTACATTTTTTTCTTACTTCCAGTTTTGTGAATTGAGAGTCTTTCCCATGGCCAGATGGCCTTTGACACTGTCTCAGTCTGTTTCCTGGATTCTGTTCCTAGCTCTTGTCTCTCTCTCTTCTACTGTGTTTCTCAATTTAATTCTCTCTCGCAGTAACAGACCAATTATAGGCTGATTTCACTATTGCAACTTATTGTACTGAGTACTAGGGCCATTTACCTAGATTAAAAGCTGGGGAGGAGGGGGAATATTATAGTCTGTTATTTTGAATTGATGGTCTCATAAAATACAATGTACAAAATATTATCTTTTACTACGAAGTAGACTTAAGATTTATATTTTTTTCTCCTAATAGAAGCAGTAAGTTGAAGCTACATATACAATTATTAATAGTATCCCTGTAAGTTACCCAGTTCTCTTAATAGTAATAATAACAACCAACACTTAATGGTGCATTTAGTAGAGGTGCTATTGTAATAATTCAGATGAGAATTAATAAGGGCCTTATATTGTCTATATTGGATGCAGTTGTGTCCCATCTCCTAAAATGAGAGCATTTTGAAGGCAGAAATCATGACCCACTCATCTGAATATCTCAATATCTCAAAATGTCTTCCAAAAAGTAGAAATTCAATTAAGTACTTCTTAATGTTACTATTACTTTATATTTAATTAGGTGTATTAGAGATAGAGTTGAAACCCTTTGCATACTTGCCCCTCCCCAGAACTAATCACTATCTAGTTTCTTTCCTCCCTGTGGATATTTTTCTACACTTTTTTTCATGCAATAGGTTAAATATCAATACAAGGATGATATTCTGCGTATCAAGTTCTTTATATAAGTGATATCATTTTTAATATTACATTTCAAAAATATATTCATAGTGGCATGTATTTAGCATTTAATTTATTGATTTTAACTGCTACATAGCAGCATTATACAACTATCTCAAAATGTTAAATTTTGTCAACTAACATGCTTATGTATCCATTGATATAATGGTACGGTTTCTCCTTTAAATTATTAGTATGATGTGTTGTGTTATTATATTTTTTCTGATGATAAATTCCAGGGATAAATCCTAAGTTTATTTTGTCTAATATTAATATTGCTGAAATAATTTACTTTGGATTATTATTTTTAAGTGTAAACTTAACCTTTTAAAAGTTTTTAATTTTTTGTTCAACTCTTCTATTTGTTCTAAGCAACACATTTTTGACCCAGTTTGATTCTAGAAGCCTTTTAATAGGAAAGTCTGATGTGTTTACTCTTATTGACATTGATATATGTGGCTATATATTTACATTTTCTATTTTTCACTTTTCAGTCATCATTTTGTGTTTGCATCTTTTTCATTACTTTCTTCTATCTCTGGATTAATACTGTTTTCTAATGCTGTTTTATTTTCTCTATTGATTTGAAATCTATTAATTTTTTCTTAGTCTCTTTTTGTAGTTAGATATAAAAATTAAAGTTTTCTCAGATAAGAAGACAAGCCACAAATTGGGAGAAAATATTTGCAAAACATATTTCCAATAAAGAATTTGTATCCAAAATGTACAAGAATTTTTAAAACCCAGTAATAAGAAAACAAACACTCCAATTTTAAAGATGGGTAAAAGATCTGAACAGATATTTCATCAAAGAAGATACGCAAATGATAAACAAATATATGAAAAGATGCCTAGCACCATATGTCATTAGGAAGTTGCAAATTAAAACAACACTGCACACCTAGGAGAATGGCTAAAATTCAAAGAACTGACAATACCAAATGCTGACAAGAATATGGAGCAAGAAAAACCTCTCATTTATTGCTTTTGAAAATGCAAAATGGCACAGCCACTTTGGAAGATAGTTTCTTCCAAAGCTAAACACAGCTAAACCTTGCAATATAGCAGTTGTAGTAGCAGATAATTACTCAATTGAATTAAAAACATGTCTATACAAAAACATGTACATGATTATTTATATCAGCTTTATTCATAATCAATAAAAACTGAAATTTTTCCATATGTTCTTCAATAGGTGAGCAGATAAACAAACTGATACATCTCTACAATGGAATATTTTTCAACGATAAAAATAAACGAGCTACCAAGACATGAAAAGACATGGGTGAACCTTAAATGTATATTGATATGTAAATGAAACCTGTCAGAGAAAGCTACATACCATTCGATTCCAGCTATATGAAATTTTGAAACAAACAAAACTACATAGATAGTAAAAAATCACTGGTTGCCAAAGATTCTATGAGAATCCTTGAATCCTAGGCAATCAGTGGTCTTCCTCTAAAGGAGAAGGGTATGAATGAATATCTGGAGCACAGATTTTTAGGATGGTGAAAACTTTCTGTATGAAACAGCTGCGATGGTGAGTACATGTCATTATGCATTTTGAATTGTGCAATACAGTTCAGTGAATCCAAAACTGTGGAACACAAAAATGAAACTTAATGTAAACCATTGACTATAGTGAACAATCATGTGACAAAATTGGTGCATCTACTGTCATGAATATACTAATGTACTGCAAGATGTTAATAAAGATGTTAATAATAGGGAAAACTATGTGCAGCGAGGGTGTGGGTGTATGGAATTTTATGTACTATCTGCTCAATATTGTCAATCTAAAACTGTGCTAGAAAGCAAAATCTATTAATTGTTTTTAAAGTTGTCTTAGGCCATCTACATATATGTGGTCTATTTTTGAAAAATGCATCAAGTTGATTCAATAGAGAGATATTGTTCTTTCTTTTTCTTTTTTTCTTTCTTTTCTTTTCTTTTCTTTTCTATTTTTTTTTTTTTTTTTTTTTTTTTTTTGAGACAGAGTCTCAGTCTGTCGCCAGGCGCCGGGCTGGAGTGCAGTGGCAGGAGCTCTGCTTGCTAGCTACAACCTCCGCCTCCCAGGTTCAAGCAATGCTCCTGCCTCAGCCTCCCAAGTAGCTAGGACTACAGGTGCATGCCACCACGCCCAGCTAATTTTTGTATTTTTTAGTAGCGACGGGGTTTCACCATGTTGGCCAGGATGGTCTCAACCTCTTGACCTCGTGACCCACCCACCTCGTTCTTCCAAAGTGCTGGGATTACAGGCTTGAGCCACCACACCAGGATTTTTTTTTTTTTGAGACAAACTTTCGCACTTGTTGCCCAGACTGGAGTGCAATAGTTTAATCTCAGCTCAGTGCAACCTCTGCCTCCTGGGTTCAAGCCATTCTCCTGCCTCAGCATTCTGAGTAGCTAGAATTACAGGCACCCACCTCCATGCCCAGCTAATATTTTGTATTTTTAGTAGAGATGGAGTTTTACCATGTTGACTAGGCTGGTCTCAAACTTCTGACCTCAGGTGATTCACCCACCTCAGTCTCTCGAAGTGCTGGGATTACAGGCATGAGCCACCACGCCCAGGCAACAGAGAGATATTGTCTTCAACAAATGGTGTTAGAATATCTAAAACTAAAAAAGCCCCACCTGCAATCCCTGCACACTGGGAGGCTGGAATGGGAGGATCACTTGTGTCTGGGAGTCTAAGAGCAGCCTGGGCAACATAGGGAGACTCTGTCTCTACAAATTTTTTTAAAATTAGCCAGGTGTGGTGGTTCATGCCTGCAGTATCAGCCATGCAGGAGGCTGGGATAGGAGGATCAATTGCTTGAGTCTGGGAGGCTGAGGCTGCGATGAGCCATGACCATGCACCAGTGCACTCCAGCCTGGGTGACAAAGCATGACTTTGTCTCAAAAAAAAAAAAAAACCCAACAAACAAGTTACCTTAGTTTAGGTAATAATTACATAGTTCATACAAAAGTGCACTTCATAAAAGAAAAACTGATAAATTGCACTTTACCAAAATTTAAAGCTTCTGGTCTTCAAAATACACTGTTAAGAAAATGAAAAGATAAGTCACAAACTGGGATAAAATGTTCAAAAAACAGATATGATCAAATACTTGAATCAAGAATGTATGAGGGACTCTTATAGTTCACTAAGTAGGCAAAAGAGTTAAATAATTAAAAGATTTAGACACTTCATCCAAGAAGAGACATGGATGGCATATATGCACATAAAATGATACTCAACATTATTATTCATTACTGAGGTACAAATTAAAAACAAAATGAAATACTACTATATACCTGCTAGAATGACTAAGGTTTCTTGTAACTGACAATACCAAATTCCAGCAAGGACACAAAGCAATTAGAACATTCATACATCGCTCTAAGAAATGCAAAAGGATATTTGGAAAATATTTGGCAATTTCTTATAAAGTTAACTGTTCATCTACCATACAGCCCAGCAATTATACTTGTGGACATTTACCTCACACTAAGACTTCTACACGAGAATTCATAGAACCTTTATTATTTGTAATAGCCAGAATTACTGGAAATAATCCTGATATATTACCATTTGCATTATATAGCCATACAGTGAAAAACTATTCAGTAATGCTGCTCATGCTCTACCAGGCCAGCAGCTCCTGGGAGATGTAGGGGGAGTCCAATTGGACCCGCAGCCTTGTGCCACACCCATACTTCCCTTGCTATAAAGTGGCTCCATGGGCCTGAGGTGATTTTTGTTATACTCTGCGTCACTGAATTAGACAATCTGCACTGGCTAAGGCTCTAGGGGCAAAAAAGGCAAATCCATATCCAAAATATAACCAAAATGAATTACTGTCCCCTCCCGGAAAGAAAAGGTCCCACATAATCAAGTTGCCACCAAGTGGCAAATTCGTCTCCTCAAGGGACGGTGCTCTCACAGCGGCTCAGCCTTGATCTCTGCTGCTGGTAGGTTGGACATTTAGCAGCAGCAGTAGCTAATCAGTCTTTGGGGGAGCCCATTCTTTACAGCCTATGTGCAGACTCTGTCCTGGTCACTGTGGCTACTCCAATTGTTCTAACACTGGGATAGCCAATGACAACAGCCGGCTGAATTCAAATGCCCGAGTCTGTCTACTTGACTGTTTTGTGCCTCTCTTCCACCCGCTGTATAGGTGGTCTCTGTTCCATACAATCGTGATATAAAAATCTCTTACTGGCTTCCATGAGTCCAGCCACATTTCTGTCTAGACTTCCTCAATCTTCCAATCTTTTTCTCCCTGGGCCCCTACATGACTCATTAAGTTGCTCATCACTACCTGTGAGTTCATGTAATTCTCCATTGCTCTTCTTCACTTTCTGTGTAAAATAGATGACCAGATGTACCACCCAAATCTCTTCCCACTGAGAAGATTTTTCATCATAACATTCTTTCATGGCCACTTCTGCATAGTCTATTTTCAACCTAAAACCTCAGAATGAGTGAACTCGTTCACAAATCATACCAGGCATTTTTCTTCCTTCCCGTATGTGGTGGGTAACACAGAGTTCTGAGCCCCCTGATTTGACACTTTCTTGAAGTTTCTGGTCCCAATCTTGCCTGATCCCACTTCTTTGTTATTAATGGGTTGCACTGAGACTTCCCAACATTATAACAAGATGATTGTAATAGAATGAAGCTCACAAGAGTCACCTTTGGCCATAAGATTATTTGAGTTCCTATAATCAGATACTTCCTCTCTACAAGGGTCCAGAGGCAGTTTCTATAATGAAATATAGATGCAGATGATGGCTTCAGACTCTGAAATCCTGAGTCTGCATTGTGATTTTCCTATTGGGGCTTGCCTTAAATTCCAAAGTCTTTTCCTCACAACAGACACCTTTAATAAGCCATTGGACTTTCAAGGTTGTGTGGGCCAAGAGACAAGATTGCTTGTCCTGAAGCCCAAAGTGATATTCTCAAATGTGAAATATGCTTCCTCGAGAACTCAGAGACCTACCAAGCATTGTGCTTCCTTCTTACTAATGGCAAAAGCCATCCACTTATAGTTTATATGCTTACTTTCCCTAAATCTCTCTCTGCCTAAGATAATTTCCTTGCCGATGTTTTGTCCTCCACTGGTAACCCATCCCAGGTCACCACTGGTGAACTTTTAATACTGCCGTTATCGGTATTTCATTCACCACCAGGGATGGAGTTCTTCCTGCCAGCGGGCTGGTGGGCGGCTCAGCTCTAATGTCCCATTTTAGAGATGGATTCCTGGGGCCACTTCCAGTTCCCAATGGTCTTTCCTAGGTCAGGCTTCCTGGACACAGACTGTGATACAGCAGTTTACATACTGAGTGTTTCTGGGAAATCCTATAAAGAATAAGGAAAACAGGATGGGACAGAGAGAAAAGTTGAATTGAGAGGCAGTTGCAAGAGGCCTCAGCAGATCTCATGAGACATTATGGAGTTCAGATGATCCTTTAGAGTTGCCCAGTTTTGAGGCAAAAAAGGCAGGCCTTTATTTTCTCACATCAATTCGTTATTGGATATGGGCTGCGCCCAGGAAGGGGGCATAACCTTAGATGAGGAGACAGTTTACTGACGGGACCTCAGCTTCGAGTCATAAACATCCAATACTCCTGGCAGGTATGGAAAATTGTCTTAATAGTCCAAAATTATTCAAAGTTCTATTTTTCTCAAATTACAAAGCTTTTGGCCTGCTCTGGCTACGCAATGACCATCCCTACTTTTGTTTGAAACACATACACGTGCAACATTTATTATACGATACAAGTAGTGTATTATTGAGTTTATTTCTTTGCTCACTATTGTTTGTATGTGTTCCATTCCTTCCTGTTTAGCAGTTCTTTTAGTATCTAATTATTGCAGTCTTTCTCAGTCTTCGTATGCCTGATATGTCTTGATTTTGACCTCAGTGTTAAATAATAATTTAATTAGGTATAAAATTCTACCTAATGGCAATGATTTTGTTCAGCTGACTGTATTGATACATCTCTGACATATTCTGTTTCTGTGAAACATATTCTGTTTCTGACATATTCTGTTTCATTTCTGTTTCTCAGCCTAATCATTCTTCCTTTGCATTTGTGGCAATGTATTTTTTTTCCTTCTAGAACTGCTGTTAGATGTCTATAGGAGTCTGTCAGTGTATTCTCCACATACTTTAAATGCCCTCCTATATATATTTCATCTCTAGCTCTGTTGCCTTCTGGGTGAATTATTTATTACTCTCTTCCAATTTATTAATTCCTTTTTGCCTATGTCTAATCTACAGTATATCCCATCTATAAAGTTTTTAATTTCACTGACTATATTATTCATTTCTAGAATTTTAAATTATTTTTCATATCCAGGTCTCTTTTGTTTCACTTTATCCTAGGTTTTTTTCAATTATTTATTCATTATGGATGTTCTTTCTTCATTCATCTCCCTAAATATCCTAAATATATTTATTTTGAAATATTTATCAGATTGTTCTACTACATAAATTATTTTTTCTTATATATAAGTTTTTAATGTTCTTAGTGGACATATAATAATTATACATATTTATGAGGTACATAGTGATATATAGTGATATATATGATATATAGTGATCATATCAGGGTAATTAGTATATCCATCATACTACATAAATTTTTATGGGCCAAATTTATATACAAAGTTTCTATTTTGTTGACTGCTTTCTCTGTATTAGATTTATTCCCTGATGTGTTTGGAAATGGTCCCCAGGATTTCTTTCTCTGTTTCCCCTCCATATCTAGTTTTATAGAACTTCTACCCTAACCTCTCTTTCATATCGGTATAAGTTATATCTTACATGGAAGATTAAATCTTGCATAACACAGACATCAAGAATTTCACAGACACTGTCACAAAACCATTTTGGGGCTTGGTTCCTATCTGGTCACAAGGTTGTGTGTGCCTCTTTCTGTCTCCTGTGCTTTATATATACCACATTTTTTTTCTCTCTGTGTTTCAAAAAAGAGCTAGGCCCTGGCTTCAGGTATGAGCTTGGCTCTTAGCTACCACCTACGAGGGAGCAATTTCTCTCACGAGCCTGAACTGCTGGGCTGTCTGCCCAGGGATGGGCAGACCTAGTCACACATCTGCACCTCCACCAACCACCAAACACTTCTGTTTTATGTCTGTTCCACAGAGATGTTTACTTCGTTTTACTTTACTGTTTTAGCACAGCTGTATCTTTTCTAAATTTTTGCTTTAAAAATTTATCTATCACTGTTGTACATGTGGAACAGATGGGTACTTCAAAGTGTAAATTTACAAGGCAATCTCGGATGAAAGTTGATAAATGTTTGTTTTCAAATATTTGTTGGCTGAATAAATGAAATGCTCTTTGCATTGTTAGGTGTCCCTCCAACTTTTGCCTGTGTTGTTCTCTTAACCTAGAATGAATTTTGTCTCTTTTCAATCATTCATTATTCAAATATTATCTCCCCTATGAAGATTTACCTAATGACCATAACCCTTCAAAAATTATTTTCGCTCTATTATTTTCTATTTCCTCATTTGTACTTATTACAGACCTTTTTATTGCATATTTCATATTACATAGCAATTATCTTTATGCTTGTCACTGCAGCTAATTGTGAATCCCCAACTTAACTCTGCATTATTTGTACCTTGTACCACTAACTGCATTTGTATGTTCTCAGCTATTTGTAAAATGAATTACTGTGAACCACAGAGCAAGAGAATACACTATTTTAATCCCTAAACTTATCTACTTTAACATATGCACTACAATGTGAAAATATTTTGCATTAATCAAGGCAGTGGTAGACCCATTTTGTGAGTTACACCAATATTATGGGAAAAGTTTGTGATTTAAATTCTGCAGTGACAGATAGAACCTTTAAATATAATAGAAGTGGGTTGTTGTAACCATATTGTTATAAATATGTGCTTGATTTTCTTTATATGAATTAAAACAAACACTGTTTCTAAAAAGGTGATCTCTTACCTTAACGTATTATATTAAATTCTCTTTCTAGGATAAAGACAAACTAGGGATGAGATTAAAGAAAGAAATGCAAAAAGAGTAAGTACACAATTTAAGCTTGAAAATTCAAATCTATTTTATCGAGGAGTATTGTTAGATGTACACACTTGTGGATAAGCATTTCACTCTGATACATGTTTCAGTTTGGTAAAATTAAAAAAAAAATTATTGAACAACCTTACCAAACTTGGCCTAGACTCCTGACGTAGAACTGTGTCATAAATGTCTTTTTATCTCTAATTCCTGGCAATGCAACAAGCACAATGTAAGCTTTAATGAATGTTATTGAACCAAAATGCAAAATTGTTCCCTGCCTATTATGAATGGGTTGTCTCACTGTTATCTGCACGCTATTTATAGAGCAATATAATAACAATTACTATGAACGCAGATCTTACTACATTAGCTACTAAAATGCAGTATCATGCTTAATGTTTTAACAATTAAAAAGATATTTAATAATAAACATATTAAATAATCACATTTTATACATAAAAAAGCTTTTAGTTCAGAGAAGTTAAATAACTTGCCTAAAGTTACCTAGTGACGCTCAGCAATACTAAGCTCTGAACCTGTGTCGGCCTGACTTCTAACCTCTCGACCTTCCTCTCCACACTCTCTGCACCATGTGTGCTTCCTAACTTCTTATCCATTGGCCTATCTTTCCCTTATTTCTTCGCAGTAACATCTCTGTGACATTATAGATCAGTTATCCAGGTATAAAATTAAACTCTAACTTTGGGGAGAAGAAAGGAGAAGGAAGACCAAATGGCTCACCAATTTAGGAGACTGGAAGTTCTGATCTGTTTTTTGTATACATATGAATGATTATTTAAAGTTTTAATCTAAGTAGGAGCAGACAGGTACTACTGTGTGTACCTCCGGGAGATAAACATAGTGCCCTGAACAGAAAATGTGAAGAAGAAGAAGAAATGTAAATGAGATGTAGAATCCGCACCAGAATTGGCTCCACACTCAGTTACAAAGTCCTGTCCAGAGAGAGGTTTCTTAGAGACACAAGTTGTTTGGGGTGTAGACACCAAATCATTCATCTAAGACAGAGAATGAGAGACAGAAAGAGAGAAACAGAAAGAGAGAGAGAAGGAGAAAGAGAAAGAACTTGCTCAATGTTGGCAGAGAACAGCAAACAAGCTAGAATAGACCCTCACTAGGAATTATGACAATGAGTGTCATATGCTAAGCAGAATAAACTTCTCTATATTATTCCACTAAGGACATAAGAGGATTAGGTCTTTACTAGTTAACTTGTTATCTAATTATCTAGATATCTAGTCCATATCTCAGTTATGGACTCTCCAATTGAGGGATTTTAATTTTTACAAATAAAAGGACGTTTTCACACAATGGTCCACTAGGGTGAAAAATGAGGCCACACTTTTACACAGCCCGATTTATCACACTACCATAGAATTCTGTAAAGGACTCATTCTCCTGTGAAAGGTTAGCCCTTATTCCAATAAGCTCTAGACTGTCTGAGCAGCGAACATTTTAAATCAGCATAATTATATTTCACATGGCAATAAACACTTTCAGTTTAAGTGCGCATAATTTGTCTCTTTGTCTGACTCTCTTTGTTGTATTAGTTTTTCTCCATGGTGAGCATAAAATAACAGGATTTGTGATGATTCCCTAGAGATTACTTTTTTCCCTCCCTCTTTTAAAAATGCTCAAGATGCTTTGTTTATTTTTTCAAGAGAAAGAAAATGAAAGTTGGATTTCAGAGAAAAATCTCATCTCAGGCTTTTGATTTATAAAAAAAAAATGTAGTCAGGTTTTGAACATTGAAAGTTGTTCTTACTGCAGGAAACCTGGTTTCCCAGCTTTTTCTGCATATCTTCTCTTTCTCTGTTGTATGACCAGGCCTGAAGTTGGTCTCACCCAAGGTTGGTCGTCTGGCATTGATTGGTATTCAAGTGGAGTGGTGAGTGTGTAAGGCCCTAATCCCTGCAACACATGGAAATTTTTTCATTCTCTCTCAGCCTCCACCTGTTCCATGGTCCAGTGGAGGACTGCAAATCCTGTCAAGGGAGGGCAGCCCAACTAAGCCTGCTTCCCTGGCTTGAGTCCATCACATGTGCACTCGGGCTGCAGAGCACCCAGCCAGCTGCAGCCCAACGATCATGTTATCAGATGACGGATGGCTTCATATCAGGTGTTTAAACTGACGAGCTGCCCCATCTGGGAAATGATTCGGGAAGTCTGTCCTCGCTTGATGAATGGGGAAAGTGACAATGCCAATCAGAGTGACCCCTGCAGCCTCCCTGCTGCTGCCCCAACAGCCACTGTCTGGTTTCTCCCACTGGTTTACTTTTTCAATTCTGTTGCCACTCAGCTGAGGTTAGACCTACTGTCACTAAATTGTCATTAAATTATATCATTAATCTAAATATTTTCCTTGCAAAAACCTTCATAAAATAGATGCCAGGCCTCCAACAGATTCACAATCAGAATTAGAGGGCAAAGAGGATTCAGTAAAATAATGTTAGAGGTTGTTTCACATGGCTTTTCACAGCCTGTTTTGAAGTAATTGTGGTTATTTTGGAGAGAACTATATATTTTACATGGAAATCAAACCAGGAACCTCTATAACAAGAAATGCATGAGGGTTCAATTTGTTGTGCATGGATCTAAAGACTATACATTCCTCTATAACTAATATTAACTGTCAAGTACCAATTGGTATCACTTTATGAACATTCGAAGGGCATTCTCAAAATGGCTTTCCCATTACTCCTAGGAGGTGGTTTGTGATTTAATAACCTGATTTTAAAGAATTAAAGTTACTAAGAAGCTAGCCATTGCCTACTTTTGCTTGGATCATGTGCCTCTAGGAAATATATATGCTTACGGCTAGATTTGCAGAGTATAAGACAAAATGGAAATTTCAATCAGTGGTATTGATGTTCCGTCACCCTGTTGATGTTGTATTGTGAAGACGCAATCTATTTATAGATAGTGTATCATATCAATTACTCATCATAGCAAATATCAAATAATGGAGATTATGCACAATGCATGAACTCTTCAAAACAATTTTCTATGCAATATTTATTTTCATCGGCAGTTCCAAATGACTGTGAAAGACTCACGAGCGAAACACCAATTGTTTTATTTTTAATTTAAAAATATATTGTCATCTAGGTCTTTGATGAAAATGTGGCTTTGTCCATCCTGTTATAAAGCACATCATTTTTTGCAACCGTGAACAATGAATAAACAAAACAAAGGGGGAGTTAATGGGAATGACAGCACAGCAGGTACCTTTATGATTTAGTATCATTTCACTTTTCATACAGGAAAATTGTCAACCATTCCAGGAATAAAAAATAAAGTGCTATGTACAGTACAGTATAACCTCTTTAAATTGGCAATTTGTAGCTGTTTGATAATTCATTCTTAAGCAAACCTCAACCGCTTGCTACCTGCTGTATTCATTAGCCTGTCCATCTTCCTATTCCCCGTAGAGCATGTGGAACTATGATTGTTAGAAAAATGTTGTGCTGCTGTGTATCTTTGCTGCTTAATACATGTATATATGTTCACCATGTATTTTTATGCAATTGTTTTAGAAAGATGAGCAAACCCTTCTGGAGGGCGGGGTCTGGGAGATAGTTATTAATGTTTTCTGGATGTTTTGCACCAGATCCATTTTAGATAAATAATGCATTACATGCTGTGTCATATGCAGTAGAATTTTTTTAATTCAGCTATTGAGCATAATATGCAAACTCAATATAGAAACTACCAAATTTTAGGAGCAACAGCTCTCTGTATGTGGCACATTTGCAAATATGGGTATTTCAGGGTGCAAATTAAAATAGTTTGATGCACCATATCACACTTTCTCAATGAAAGGGAAACTTTTCTTGTGCTTACTATAAACACTTCATTTACACGTTTATTTGAGACTTTGTTAAATTAGATTATGTAAACACAGGCTGGATAGCAAGTCAGATTTAATACACACGAGTTTTAAAACTGACTTTGCATGCTGAACATAAAAGTATAAAGGACTTCACCAAGATTTATTGATTCATGTCAAGGCATCACTACTTTTCAAAGTGTGAAAAATGATCATATATTTATGACCTGCAGACTGAAGCTGTTTTGTGAATTAACAAAAGCTCTGGAGAGGAACAGCCTAATTGCATTATCATAGAATCAGAGATGGTTGTCAATTTCCCCCATTTAGCTTTTCTCCTTTAGTTTGTTAAAATGAAGGTGCCATACGTTGGCTGAATTCACTAATACCCTGATGAATGAGGTATTTTCCCAGTAGGCTGGCTACCAGTATAAACAGTGAATTAGGAATGATAGACCATCAATCATATCTCCTTCAAACAGATCTCTGCCCTGAGATTACTCATAATGTATTAGGGCCACTTAAAAAGTTTTCATGCAGGATTCACTGATGAATAGACTTAAATTGTCCATAATCTTCAATGTCTCCTGTGGAAACAAGAGTAGTAAAGTAGGTCACTTTCTTAATTAACACAACTTTCATTGTCTCTTTTATTTTACTTGTATTATTTCTTTTTTAAATATATAATAATGTTCACCTTATACTGGTTATTGTTCTTTAACAATATCCTAATTGAAAGTCGATTCTATTGTTCAGCAGTTATTTCTTCCTTACAGGAAAAACCATAGGTTAAAGGCGTAACTCTGAGAAATGCACATCACCTGAATACAGGCTAAAATGAACGCTCGCTAACCTCTTACATTTTTGGCATCTACACTAGGATGTAGATGACCTGGTGATTTGTGCAGTGTTTTTTATGCAGAGGGTCAGATCTTGCCCTCAGGCACCCATGTATGGTTCCCCTGGGGTTTTGTCCCTTTAATGGAAATTACAGTATGCATCCAAGGGCAAGATTCCTCCCGAAGAGATTTATCCTGCCTCAGTGTGCAAACATAATTCTCATTAAAATTAATAGAAATTGTACACATGCATCTAGGGAAGAAATAGACTCCTAGGTTCAGATCACCTCATTCTGTTTCATGCAAAAGATGACAGGGTTTGCCCTGGAGGTGGGCATGGAGCCAAAGGTTTGAGAGTTCAGATAAGCAATCAAAACTTCCAACGCTCTCCTACATCATTTGTGAGGCTCTCTAAATTCTTTTTTTCATTGCAAGAGACTGTGAAGGGAACCTAGCTAGAGTCTTATTTGCTAAGCTTTTCTCCAGCATTATAATTATTTCCATGATTTCTTCTCCAGGGAGTTCAGAAAAAGCTGAGCATTGCTTATACTTGATTCCCAGGTTGAAGGTTTTGGATATTTTATTTTTATCAGAATCACTGGACCATAATATTTGTCTATTCTTTCTTTTTGTAATGCTTCAAAAATACCTCTTATTTGACTCGATAAGTGGTATTTAACTCCTGGTGTCTTTTAGGGTCTAAGAAATCAGCTCTTTATTCTGGGGAAATGCAGCTTTAACGCACACATTGCTAAACTTGTGTAAATTCAACCAAATAACCTTTTCAGACTAACTGAATCTATGTAGCATGAAGAAATTAAGAGTAAACTTGGCACTCGATTTATTTGATCATTTTCATTGTTGAAGCCACATAAGGCAGCTCATAAAAAAGTATAACTTCACCCATCTGGAAAAAAAAATCTTATTGCTACAAACTGAATAATTCCAAAACCACTAATAAAACTACTCTGAAGCTTATCTGAACAATTTCTAAATCTTCTCACATATAAAAGCCAGCATAATGTAGAAGAAATAGTAGTGCTTTTATTGACTTAGTTTCACCAATGTAAACAACATATTTAAATTTGGAGATTTTTAAAATCACCTTAAGAAGTGAATGTCCAAACCAAATTTGACATCAACAAAATAAACCACACATCTGTATTAATAAAGAACAGGTGTATGCAGTGAGTAGACTTGGCTAGAAGACATAATTGGTGCGTGTCGTCACATTTCTTTAAAAAATATATTGCAGGATGGTAGGACTCTCAAGTTTTCAGTCGCAATCAAATTGAAAAAGTAATTCACTAAATTATAAAATATTTTCAAGCAAAATCAATAAACCAAGTGTTGAGACTCAGTTGTATGATTGACACATTGCATTTTGAACCTGTTTATATCTCAGTTATGACTCTGGACTCTGAGGCTAAGGAAAGGAACGTGAAGATGAGTATAAGCAAGATGATGTTAATTTTTTAATAATTCAACTTCTTATTTCAAAGCAGATTTTAGGTTAATACCTTGAATGCTCCCTTCCTGTTGTCAGTTGTATCTTTCTTTCCTGATTTTATCTCTTATATTGAATACTCTTCCTTCTACCATCGTAACCTTTGACGTCTTCCAAGTCTCCATCACCCACTTTTCATTACAGGCTTCCTTCATTGTCTAAATTGCATTCATGTCCAGGCTGCAGCCACGGCTACCATTTTTGTTCTGGAAACTCTCAAATTATTGCACAGTAGTCCCCCATTACCTTCAGAGAATAGTTCCAAGACCTTCAGTGAATGCTTAGAACCACAGATAGTATCGAAAGATATGCCATGTTTTTCCTAAACTATGTTATGGCAAGTTTAATTTAAAAATTAGGCACAGTAAGAGATTGATAAGTAATGACAAAATAGAAAAATTATAACAACATACTATAATAAATTTATGTGAATATGGTCTCTCTCTCCTTCTCTCTCTTTCTCTCAAATATTTTTTGTACTATACCACCCTTCATATAATGATATGATATAATAAAATGCCAACATGATGATGAAGTGAAGTCAAAGATGTAGGAACTACGATGTAGTGTTAGGCTCCTGTTGACCTTCTGACAATACATCAGAAAGAGGATCATCTGCTTTGGTTCATCCTGGATCATTGAGCCATGACGATATCAATGGCTAGATGTCAGGAACAGATGAAGTCCATGGCTAATAGGACAAAAGGAGGATTCACATCCTGAGAGTACAGAGAAGGATGGCAGGAGATTTCATCATGCTACTCAGAAGGGCATGAAACTTCAAACTTATACATTGCCTATTTCTGGAACTTTCCACTCAATGTTTTGGACTACATTTGACTGAGTAACAAATTTCAGAAATTAAAACTGCAGATGAGGGTGGTTACCATATCACATCTTGGCCACTTTTCTCCATTCTAGATCCTACTACAAATTGCCTTCTTCATATTTTTATTTTATTTTACTTTTTTGAGATAGTGTTGCTCTGTCACCCAGGCTGGAGTGCAGTGATGCAATCTGTAGCCTCTGCCTTCTGGGTTCAAGCAGTTCTCCTACCTAGTCTCTCTAGTAGCTGGGGTTACAAGTGTGAACCACCACGCCCACCTAATTTTTGTATTTTTAGTAGAGGCAAGGTTTTACCATATTGGCCAGGCTGGTCTCAAACTCTTGACCTCAACCTCAAGTGATCTGCTGCCTTGGCCTCCCAACGTGATAGGTGAGCCACCACACCCAGCCTGTCTTCTCCATATATCTACTTGACCATTCCTCAAGTACTTCAGACTCAGTGTGGACTAAAAGGAGCTTTCCTTTTGTTTTGTAGCTATTTATACCTACTTAAACAATTCAGATTAATAGTGATGACAAAAGAAAACAGAAAAGCCTGGGAAATGTTCTTATTTTATCTTGTACCATATTTTGCAGTGTATACTCTGTAAAACCGAATCTATATACTGTGATAGAGCATATCATTCTGAAAGAACTAGATAAATTATAAATGTTGTATAAACACAGGTATAATTACTTATTTTGAATGAATATGCATCTGCTTAAAATGATTTCTTTCAAATTACTTGTGTAAGCTCTCTCTTCTTACTGAAATTAAACTATCACCCACAAAATATTTTTTGCCTGTCATTTATGCCCTAGTTACAGAAATGGAGAATTTCCTTAAAAATGATTGACATTGATATAGCCTTACATATAATGTCTGGATATATCTGAAAATGGTTCTCCTCAAAATATATATGAAAGCAAACTACATTTTTAATCCTATGTATCTCAGTGTGCATAAACAACCTTTTAATCCCTTGTTGTTAGATGAATTAGCAAATATGAATGTGAAAGTATCTGAATACATAGATATTAGGTTAGCTAAATTCAATTCCATGACAATAGAATCCTAACTTTCAAGTGGACAAGGACTACATACGGGTTTATTTTTTCTCTTCCTTTTTATATGTCTTTGATTTTAAATTTATAAAAGTAACTGTGTGATTAAATATGGACCAGGCACTGTGGCTCACGCCTGTAATCCTAGCACTTTGGGAGGCCGAGGCAGGTGGATCACCTGCGGTCAAGAGTTCGGGACCAGCCTAGCCAACATGGTGAAACCCTGTCTCTACTAAAAATACAAAAATTAACCTGGCATGATGGCACGCGCCTATAATACCAGCTACTCTGGAGGCTGAGACGGGAGAATTGAGGTTGCAGTGAGCCAAGATCACGCCACTTCACCAGCCTGGGCGAAAGAAAGAAACTCTGTCTCAAAAACAAAACAAAACAAAAACAACAACAGCAACAAAAAACAGTAATACATTAATGCCTATTGGCCAAGAAAAAAAAAATCAACCAGTACAACCACATATAGAGTAGCAATGAAAGTCCCTTTTCATTATCACAATCCAACACCATAAAGGTAAATAAAATTAATACTGTTCATCTGCCTCTTTAGTCACAGCTGTAAATCTAACATCTAGGATAGCATATATAGGTGTTCACTAGTATTTCTCAAATTAACTACTATCTTTCCAGTTATTTTGTATATATTTGCATTTGCATGTATATTCAACATTTATGTGAACATAGTGGGCCTACCATTCTATGACTTTTTGTTGTTACAACTCCATCTATCAGCTCTCTCCATCTAGCTAGTTTTTAAAAACATGTTTTTATTATTTATGTTTAAGATATAAAATATGTTATAAGATGCACATACATATAACAAAATGGTTACTACAGGGAAACAAATGAACATATCCATCATCTCACATGGTTGCCCATTCTCTCCCCATTCCCGTCTCCCACCAAGAGCAGTTATAGTCTACTAAGCAAAAATCCTGAAGACAGTATATTATTATTAGTTCCCACATTGTACATTGTATGTACAACTTGCTCATCCTACGTATTTGCTACTTTATATCCTTCAACCTACTCCCCATTTCCTCCCTTACTCTGGACCCTGGTAACCACTGTGTTGCTCTCCATCCTATATACTTGACCTTTTTAAAAAAGTCCACATTCAAGTGAGATTATACAATATTTTTGTTTTTATCTGATTTCTTTCATTATTTTAAAACAAGGAAAGAAATTCCACTGTTTTCTGTAGTATGAAAAAAATCATTATTTATTTATTGTTCTTCTTTACACTGTGCCCAACTTTTTACTACTGTAATCAATATTGCAATGATTATCTTTAGGCATTTATGTTTATGCACACAGGGAAATATTTTTGCAGAAAAGGATTTTAGAGATGGAATTACTGAGCCAAGAAGAGTATATAAGCATTTAAAACTTAGTAGATAGTTCTATATTGCCTGACATTAAAGTTGTTCCAGTATATATTCTTCCAAATAGCACATAAAACTATCACTTATCCTAAACCGTCATAAACTTTGTAAAGCTCGTGAATATATGAATTAAAAAAATATATCTACAAAATTGTTGCTTTAATTTGCACTTCCTAGATTACCAGTAAGTTTTGAACATCTCATACGTTCTTTAGGCATATTTATTATATGTGTCTCTATAAATTCCCAGTTAACAAATTTTGATTATCTCTTTCTTATGGAGTCATAAATTTCTTTACATATTATGGATACTAACCTTTGCCTGCTATCCATGTTGGAAAAATACTTTCTGTTGTTCTGTTATTCACCTCTTATAGAAGATTCCAAGTTGTGTTTCTTTACACCCATGAGTATAATTTTATGTCTACAGGGTTTTCTATCTTGTAAAGTTGGACCTTTCTACTTCTGGAGGGTTTTGTTGTTTTTATTTTATATTTAGCTCTTAGCTCCATCTCAAATTCATTTGTATGTGTATCCACTTTTTTCTAAATAAATATCTAAATGTCTCAGTATCAGTTTCAAATATTTTCTACTTCCCCATCTAATATTAATAAAATTTTTATAATATACTAATTTTCCATTTTTCTTCCCTTTACAAATCCCTTATTCTGTTTCATACGTTCACTTGTATACAAATACAGAAAGAATATTAGCTTTAAAGCTATGTGCTGAGGAAAGCTCCCTGTGGTTGTACTTCCTTCCAAATCTTCCTAACTTATTCTTACTCAGTCACCTTTTGAAATTTCTTGAAACTTTTTATTAAAAAACTCTGGCAATTATATAGGATTTTGCTCAGTTTATATATCTAAAATATTGACTGCTTCAATTCAGGTGAGAAAAATTCCCATAATTTATTCAATTCTTCCTTCATGTCTCAAATAAAGTTATTTAGTTTTTTTAAAAAGCAATAACAAAAATATTTAATCAAGCAGTTACTATGTGCTAAACGTCATTCTAAACACTTTTTATATATTGTCTTTTTACCTATTGTCTTTTTATCTTCCTACAAGCCTATGATATAAGTACTATTTTTATTCTCATTTACAGAAAACCAGATGGTACAAATAAATAAAATATTTTGCCCAAGGACTCATAGCTAGTAAAGGTTAAAGACTGGATTTGCGATGATTATTTAATGATATAATTCATCCTTTTAATCATTACTCTATAATTTTATATAGGTTATTCCTTAGTAATTATAATTTTTGCTGATTTTTAGTTGTCATTTTTAAAAATTATTATTATTACTATACTATCCAGTTAGGCTATTATTGTTACACACATTTATCTTACAACTTTAATAAGCACTGCTTGCTCATTTTTTTAATTCTTACATAAATATATACTCAATTTTTAAATTTTTATATAAATATATCCTTCTAAATTTTCTAATTCCTTAGATATTTTTAGGGAAATTAACTTAAAATAATAACAGTTTTGCCTCTTTCTTTCCAGTATTTAAGGTTTGCAATTCATTTCTCTCTTCCTTATTCTTCCTTTCTTCGAAACCAGCTTCTCAGCTGGGCACAGAGGCTCACTTTAATTATTTCTGTTAAAGTAAATTAAAGAAGAAGACAAGATACTCTATTTGTGAGTGTTCTTTTCCTTTTAGAGAAGGAGAGGGGCTGATGTTTTCATTTTAATTTAATTTTACATAAGTATATTAAAATATAGAGACAAGATCTCAACATGTTTCCCAGGCTGGTCTTAAATTCTTGGGCTCAGGCAATCCTCCCGCCCAGACCTCCCAAAGTGCTGGGATTATAAGCATGAGCCACCAAGCCCGGTCAATTTTAGCTTCTTGAGTGAAATACTTAACTCATTTATTTTCAACTTATGCTTTTTAAAAAAATAGATGTATTTAAGACCTTCCCCTGGACAATCCTTAGAGTATAATTTATAGTTTTTGTTGCTGTTTTTTAAATGTAACTGTCATTAACATTCACTTCTAAATAACCTAAAATTTTATTGTTTTCCTTTCTAACTTAAAAGTCATGTATATAAAACAGGAAAAATAAAAGAAGATATAAAATTGGATGAAGAAGCAGAGCAAGAAAAGAGAATGTCACAGAAAGTACCTAAGGTGATGTTAGTACTTCTACTACCATCTACCAAATGAAGTAGAACTTTACATAAAAGGTCCAATGAAATTTTAACTTAGTTTAGGAAAAAACTTTGTAAAATTCAGAGTTGTCCAAAAAATGAAAAGAACTACCTCTTCATAAAGTGAGTCCTTCCTTATCAAGGTGTTCCAGAACAAGAATAGGTGATTCCAAGATGAAAATATCACAAAAGGAATTTAAACATGGAGTCGTTTTCAGATCTTTCTCACTGTTTGCATGCTGTCATATAATTTAGTCTATTATAAAGTGTGACAAATGTTACCACAAAACTATTTTTAATTCAAGTAAACCCCCCACTGTAATAAGCTCCATAGGAAATCAAGAAAGCTTTACTGAAATATAATTGTGTTAAAATTAATAGTTTGCTTAAATCCACATTCCTAATCGTCAGGAGTTGTAGATAAACAGAGATGAGCCCAGTTTTTTCTACAGTTTATTAATAAGTCAGTAGAAATAAGAAGCAGCATTGTGAATCTCTTTCTCCTCCTAGATGCTGGGTCTTCAGCAGTGTTTTTCCTTACTATATCATTTTGGACTTGGGGTTAATGGCTGGAACGTTTGAGGTACTGATGGAATCTGAAAGCATAGATGTGGCTTAAAAACACAATACATAAATTGTAATCTGCTAAACTGTAGCCTAGATTAGAACTGTCAATTTTTGCCTTTACTTCTGTTACCAGACCCTCACTCAAGCCAGGGTGGTTTACCATTAATCCTTCATGTGACTCACTAGTTTCTACTCTCAGGAATTAAACTGGCCACTTGGAAAACAGATTAACTTGACTATGAGCAGGATGTATGTAAAAGATTTGCTGCATGAGACACTAATTATCTTGGTTTCAAAAACACAGCCTCCATTTCCCAGCTGTGTTGCTATATTCTATTAGTCTGAATTTTAATGCTCTGACTTACTATGGCTTCCTGTGCTAGCCTACTGCAAGAATCCTTATCTAGGGTGCTGAACCTAGAGAATTCTGCACAGATGTCAACTAAAAGCCCTGATTCCCTTCTATTCTGGGAGGTCCTTTTTTTTCTTTTTCAACTTTTATTTTAGGTTCATAAGCAGGTTTTTTACATGGATAAATTGCATGCAGCTGGAGTTTGGTGTACAGATTATTTTGTTACCCAGGTAATGAGCATAGTATCCTATAGGTAGTTTTTCAGCTTTCACCTTCCTCCCATCCTCCACCCCCAAGTAAGCCCCAGTCTATCGTTCCCTTCTTTGTGTCCATGTGTACTCAATGTTTAGCTCCCACTTATAAGTGAGAATGTGGTATTTGGTTTTTTCCTCATGCATTGATTTTCTAAGGATATGGTCTCCAGCTGCACTCATGTTGCTACAAAGGACATGATTTTGTTCTTTTTCATGGCTACATAGTATCCCACGGCATATATGTACCACATTTTCTTTATCCACTCCACCGTTGATAGACATGTAAGTTGATTTCATGTCTTTGCTCTTGTGAATAGTGTTTCAATGAACATATAAATGCATGTGTCTTTTGGGTAAAACTATATTCTTTTGGGTATATACCTAGTAATGGGATTGCTGAGTCAAATAGTAGTACTGTCTTAAGTTATTTGAGAAATCTCCTCTAGGTCCTGTCTTCCTACTCCTTCTCCCTGAACTAGCACACTTTATAGTTCTTACTTAGTATAGTAAGCATTATTTATTGTGTTAGAAGCTGTGCCAATTATATAAACTATTCTCACATAGATGTTATATTAAAACTTTTGTTTGAGCTTTAATGTTTATCCAGTGGAATTTGAACATTATTTTAGATGAAGAGCTTGATATTTACTAACTCTACAGTAGGAAAGTGAATTGATTAGTCAATGTGCAGATAAATGTCTTTTTTTTTTTTTTTTTGAGATGAAATTTCACTCTGTCTCCCAGGCTGGTGTACAGTGGCGCCATCTTGGCTCACTGAAACCTGTGCCTCCCAGGTTCAATCAATTTTCCCACCTCAGCCTCCCATAGTGTGTCACCAAGCCCAGCTAATTTTTGCACTTTTTTGTCAAAGATGGGGTTTTACCATGTTGACCAGGTTTATCTTGAACTCTTGACCTCAAGAGATCCACCCACTTTAGCCTCCCAAAATGCTGGGATTATAGGCATGAATCATCACACCCAGCTAGATGTGGATGAATATCGCTTTAAAGAAAATTTTTATCAATAAACCAAATTTCAAGATTGCCTGAACTGTTAAAACAACCCAGATAATAATCCAGCTGCTTCACTTTTTGAAACTTTGCTTCTACTCTGAATGGAATCACAGAATCTACAGCCCCACCTGGCACTGCTTTGGTTGAGAGCAAGACAAAATTCCTGGTTTCATCCTGGTTGATATTTCATTGAGACATTTATTATGAAGATACATAATTTCAACACGAAGAAAGGAGCAAAACTGAAAGGTCAGTGTAAAAAATACCAATGGGAACACTGTGTCTCTGGTTCTTTGGTGATTAATATGAAAGTTTCCATGTTTATCCCTCAAGAATCTTCGAGAACTCTGAAGACAAGATTTGTTTTTTATGCATCTTTATATCTCAAACACTGAGTGCAATGTTAGGTACATAATAGACACTCAAATAGCTTTGCTGAGAGAAGGCACTTATGTTTTCTTTGGTACTTTAAATATAATTATATTCCATCACCACCACTTCTAGCATTCTATAAATTTCTTCATCGATTTAATACAGACTTGTTTAGCACCTATTCTGTTGCCAGACCCTGTTCTAGGCACTGAGGATAAGTGAACAAAACAAAATCCTTACTGTCATGGATCTTATGTTTAATCAGGGAAAGAAACAATAATCAAACAAACATATTAGAAAACATAATACAATGTCAAGTAGTAATAAATACCATGCAGACAATTAAAGCTGCTAAGGGGATACAGAGTGACAAGTGGATGCTATTTTAAATAGGAAAGTGATGTTTGAGCAGGGATCTAAATGAAATGAGAGAGTAGGCCCTGTGACTATTTGAGCAGAGAGCATTCCAGCAAAAAGAACAACAAATGCAGAGGCAGGCTTTGAGACATGAGTGAACATGGTGTGTTTGAGGGATAGCAGGTGAAACAAAGTGAACACAGAGAGTGGTAGAAATCAGGTAGACGGATGTCTGATTATGGAGCAGGTTCTAACATCATTATTACGACTTGAAATCTATTCTAAGGAAGTCATGGAAAGAATTTTTGAACCAGTAAGTTAAATGTGATTAATACATTTAAAAGATCACTCTGGTTGCTATGAGAATAAACTGGGTGGGTGTATGTGGGTAGTGGGAACGGAGAAGGAGCGCAAGACCAGTTAGGAAGCTATTGCAGTAGTCTAAAAGTGAGGATGTTGGCGAGGACCAAAGAGTATAGAGGAGGTGGTGATAAAAGATTAGATTAAAAACATATTTTGCTGAGATAAAGATATATGAAAAAATCAGGAGAGCAAAAGATGACTCTAAGGTTTGTGACATAAGTTATAAGATGACTCAGGGGACCACTAACTGAAGCGGGGGACATGGCAGAGAAGCAGACTTGAAGAAGAAACCGTGAGTTCCATTTTGGAAATACTATCCAAGTGAAAAACTTATGGAAGCACTTGGACAAATGGGTCTAGTGTACAAGAGTGAGGTCTAAAATATGTCTTCAGTTTATAATATTTTAGTGGTGGCCCAGAAATCAGGTCAAGAAAGCATTTCAGAAATTATTTGTTCCAAAGGCTAAGAAGTTCAGGTAAAATGCAGACTCAGAATGACCCATTGGATTTGGTTATGTGAGAAGTTGTTAGTGATCTTGGCAAGAGCTCTTTAGTTGGATATGGACAAAAGCCTAGTGAAAGCAAGCACAAGAAAAAATGAGAAGAAAATGGAGAGAACAAACAGACAACTCTTTTCTCTCTTGTAAATAGGGAGCAAAGAAATGTATTCCTATTTGACAATATTTTCTATTTCTTTACTGTATGACTTTGCAGCAAGGCTGAAAATTTCATCTTTTCACTTTTTAAATGTATTCATTTGTTTAAGATGACAGATAAATTTATATGTATTTATTGTATACAATAAGGGGTTTTGAAGTATGTATACATTGGGGCATGGTTAAATCTAGCTAATTAACATATTCATTACCTCACATCGTTATCATTTTTTGTGGTGAGAACACATACCATCCACTCTATCAGCATTTTTAAGAATACAGTATTTCATGGGTAACTATAATCACAAAGCTGTACAATAAATCTCTTGTACTTATTCCTCCTATCTAATTGTAATTTTGCATCCTAAATTTCATCTTTTTATTCATCTTTGTGACCAGATTTTAATACTCAGTAGGTTCCAATGGATAAATAACAAAGTCAATGGACCATTGAATGACAATGTACTTATTTGCAAAGAAAATGCTAAAGAAGAAACTCTGGAATACTAAACTATAAGATGAAATAGAAAACTCTGACAGCTACACTACAGTTCTTATTATGGTTGACCCCATGGTAAATTTGATATAGTGAAAAGCAATTTGCTTGGAGGTAACATGATTTCAAGGATGGTGGGGTGTCACAGTGACAAGGCAATGTCCAGAGATGAAAGTTTTTCTTTATTTTCTCCCTTCTGCCCTTTTGAAGAATTTTAGGAAAACTCTATGAAGTGGTCTGGAGATTAGAAAGGAAAGGAGAAAGAGACAAGAAAATGTGTATATCAAATTGGGATTATGTCTTAAATAAACAACTAATTTCTTAGAGCATTCTAAATGCCAGGCGCTGTGCCAAGCCCTGGATAGAGCATTGACCAAGGGTACATGGCCCTCCCCTTATGGAGCAAGCTTATGGTCCAGAGGGAAAATCCTTAAACAAGCAAACAGATGTGATTTTAAATTCTCTGAAAGGAGAAGAGCAGAGTTTTCTCAGAGCTTGTTTTTATGAGGGACCTAATAATCTAGGAGGCCAAACAAAACTTCTAGAGAAAATGGTACTTAAACTGACTCTAGAAAGATGAGTAGAAACTAAGAAGATATTATCTGTAACTCAGCTATGGACCAGTTGCCCATTAGTATTTATCACCTTTGAAGTTGCTAGATTGTTTCTTTCATACATTTCTCTAGTAAAGGGTGTTTTTAAAATGTAAGGGGAAAAATGAAGGTTTAATAATAACTGTGTGCTTCTTCAAGAAATTCATTAATGCTTAAGGAAATGGAAAATGCATTATTTTAATGTTACCATAAAAACAGAAACTAAACTGCACTATTTCTTTTTTTTTTTTTAAATAAAGTCAGGGTTTCACCATGTTGGTCAGGCTGATCTTGAACTCGTGACCTCAGGTGATCTGCCCGCCTTGGCCTCCAAAGTGCTTGGATTACAGGCATGAGACACCACGCACAGCCAACTGTACTATTTCTAATCTAACCATGGATAACTTTGTTTTTATCAGTTTACAGTGCTCATGCTTTTTGTCTTCACTGAATTCTTTTCCTTTTGTCATTCAGGCAATGTAATCGCCTCCTTTTGTGTGATGATCACATGTAATTAATTTTTGTAAGTGTTCCTGTCCTGGTAGATGGTTAATTGGATGTCTGTGAATCACATATCTATCTTTTGACTCCTCCCAAAAGTAAATATATGCTAGTTCTAAAGGGCATGGTTGCTTTACTGATTTTGACTGTCAATTGTTAGTTTAAAATATCGTTTTCAAAAATATACTAGTGCTTGAGTATAAGGTAGTATCTATTATTCTCTTACGACTAATTTTGAAGTCGCAATTTAAAAAAGCTATTATTTACTGCCACGGTGAAGTTTTGCTAGAAATTCTCTTATTTTTTTCCATTTCTTCATAATAGAAATAAATAATATGTGAGTTGGAGTCAAGTTTACAAAGTTGGTAATTGGTGTAGCTGAGATTTTAACCTAAGTCTTAATCTTTTGAATCTAAATCAATTTCTCATTCCAAAACTATAAAAATGAATTGTAATATGGACAGTATTGCCTAGCAGTTAGGATTCCAATTTGTAGAGTCAGACTGCTTTGGTTCAATTCCTGGCCAGACCACAAAGTACTACGTAACGTTCAACTTTTTGCCTAACCTTCCTATGCCTTATATATAAAAAAGGAAAAAAAGCAATAATATTTAATTCATTAATTTTATGAGGATAAAATTTAAAAAATAAGTTAACATAGGTAAAGCACTAAGAACAGTGCCAGCAAATACCAATAGCCCAATAAATTTTTGTTACTATTCTAATTTGTTTATGTATAATAAATAATATATAGATATATTAATGCTTTACCTTTTATCTAATAGTATCTCACGCTATCTGTAATCATTTCTATGCAACAAACAATTATACTGGCTTTGTATTAAAAAAACTCTCTAAAATAAAGAGCACAAATCTTTTCATCATTATTGTCCTGTGCATTTCAATTGTTCTTTCTTCATTCCTATAAAATATAAATTGTTATAGATTCACAAATTTTATATTAAGTACCAATATCTAAAATACTATTACCTGCAAGTGTTGTTATATATCTTAGCCACAATAAAATATAGTAAAACTTTGACCAAAAATGGTATTGACTCATATATATGAAATGTTCCTAAACGGAAATTATCAACCTTTAAATAAAATCTAACAATATGCCTAGACATCTATGTAACATCAAACATCCATGAGAATTCTAAAAATCTCAATCAAATTTCCATATTGTCAGTCAATGTATTACTCAGGGTTCTCTAGAGAGATAGAACTAATAGGATATACATGAATATATAGAAAGAAGAGTTTATTAGGGAGTATTAACTCACACTATCACCAGGTCTCACTATAGCCTATCTGTAAGCTGCAAGCTGAGGAGCAAGGAAGCCAGTCCGAGTCCTAAAGCTGAAGAACTTGGGGGTCTGATGGTTGAGGGTAGGAAGCATCCAGCATGAGAGAAAGATGCAGGCTGGGAGGCTAAGCTAGTCTAACCTCTGCACGTTCTTCTGCCTGCTTTTATTCTGGCCATGCTAGCAGCTGATTAGATTGTGCCTACCCAGATTGAGGGTGGATCTGCTTTTCCCAGTCCACCGACTCAAATGTTAATCTCCTTTGGCAACACCCTCACAGACACACTCAAGAACAATACTTTGCATCCTTTAATCCAATCAAGCGGACACTCAGTGTTAACCGTCACAGTCAATATGATACCATGTGTAGAGATATTTGGAAATATCTCTGTAATAGTTTAAGTTTCACAATCTGTGTCCAAATACAGGATCTTGATTGACAGCATGTATACTTTATAACATTTACCAATTTGTTATTATTTTTAATAGTTTAGCTGTGCTTGGCCCTGTGGAGTCACAGAGATCACTAATACAATCTCTGTCCTCAAAGAATTTCCAATACAGCTTAGGAGCCGAGGCACAGAAACATCTGTAACAAGTGTACATCTAAAATAAAGCATTTAAAGTAGCAAAATGTGTTTCTTATGCATTCTCTCTCACAATCCAACTGAAGAATAGCATCACCCAAATGGCGAATTAGTTAAAAAAGAAGAGAATATAGGATACGGGGAAACAGGTGTACAGCAGGAAGAGGGAGAAGAAGGAGGATGAAAGGAATCCCTGGGTTGGTGATGAAAGAAGTCCCAGAATATGACTTTTACAATAGATGCAGAAACTACCAGCCAGGATTGAAGTAGTCAAAGTTCTCCAAAGTGACTCCCACAGATAATGAAATGGATAGAACATCTGAAGTGCCTGAACCATGAGATTGGTCAACAGAATACAGAGTTTATAGTTACACTAGTGTTAAGTACTCAAAATATTTTTAAAAAACAAGCAAACGAACAAAAGGCAATTATTAACTTTGGAAAAGAAAATGGTTTACAGGAGAAAAAAATAACTGTGGTATACCCTGTGGCCAGTTGTGCATAGCATTTACATAATCATCATAATAAAATTATTAAATATAAATTTTTATGAGGAGAATGGAAAGGATGCTATGTGTGTCAAGGATAATAAGAGAAAACATACATATTCTGAAGTCAATAAATAAAGAGTAAACCAGGAAATAAAGAAGTAGTCATATAAACTAAAAGAATAAAATAGAAAAGAAGATGCTGAATAGTAAATGTAGTGTATATTTGTGTAAATTATTGAAAAAACTGACAAAAGCAAAAATATTTTATTTGCCTACATACAGAAGTGATTATATACATGTATGTAAAAACATATAAAGTTAACCAGAAAAAAGAAAGCATCAAATTCATGGTTGTTTACCTTGAGAGCAAAAAGGAGGAAATGGTGGAGGTGATGGTTTAAAAGAACTTGGCTCTATATGTAAATTCTTATTTCCATTTTTGAAAAGACTGGAAACTGGTATGATTAATAGATATTAGTTTTGGGTGGTGGGCATAGGAGTGTTTTATTGTTCTTTGAACTTTTTATTTATTTCCCAAAGTATAAGGAATATTTCTTTAAATGAGAGAGCTCTATAACCAGGGATTACATCTAGGATTTTGCTGAATGAGAAACAAACAGAAGGATTTTGGTGTATGTGGACTTGGGCAATACTAGTGCATTAATAGTAGAGGAGATACAAATAAAGAGGGTAGGTTGGATTCTCCTGCTGAATCTACAGAATGCTATAAATTTACATGATTTAAAGCTCTTCCCTGGCTCAGGTCTTTGAATATGTTAAAATTTATACCCTCCACTGCCCCTACCCCTGAAGACACACCACACTTCACACAGCTTATTCTCACTCATCTTTCAGATTCCATTTTAAATTACACTTTGGCTAAAACACTCCTGACCCCCCACAAGTTCCATCAAATTAGTAACTGCAATTTATTAGGGCTCATTTGTTTGCTACCTTTCTCCCTCACTGGTGTCTATATTCCACCAGAGATTGTTTTCTAGTTACTCAAATCAAAATCCTTGAAGTCATGCTTGCCTGCTCTCTTTCTCTCAGTTCCCATATCCAATTACCAGCAAATCCTATCAGCTCCAACTTGAAAATGTATCTCGAATCTGCTCCCCTTTTTACTATTTTTAGCATTCTGAAGGTAGTTCAAGCCATCAACTCTGTCCTTGATTACCACCTCCTTACTCCTACAGACCTTTTTCCACCAAGTAGCCAGAATGATCCTTTGGCAATCAAAAATAAGAAATGTTACTCTTCCCTTTCCATCTCTCACAGAGGGAAGAATAGTGCTTATAGGAACAGACGCTAATACCTCTCTTTCTCCTCTCCTAATCCTGAACCCTTGTTCATTCTTTTTTCACCAACCCCCACCATTCAGCATTCTAGGCTTGTCTGGCACTTGGCCCTGACATTTGGTGTCCACACTGTCTGCGGCCCCTCTTCTTGAAGACAATAACTTTCACAGTGCTCATCCCCTCACTTCTTTTTTTTTTTCCACCCCCACTCCCTGCCCCACCACTGCCACCCACCCAACCTGGGACAGAGTCTTGCTCTGTTGCCCAGGCTGGAATGCAGTGGTGTGATCCTGGCTCACTTCAACCTCTGCCTCCCAGGTCTAAGCAATTCTCCTGCCTCAGCTTCCCAAGTAGCTAGGATTACATGCATGCACCACCATGACCAGCTCTTTTTATGTATTTTTAGTAGAGTCGAAGTTTCACCATCTTGGCCAGGCTGGTCTCAAACACCTGACCTCAGGTGATCCACCCGCCTCGGCCTCCCAAAGTGCTGGGATTACAGGTGTGAACCACCACTCCCAGTCTTCATTTCCTTCAGTATTCATGCTTTAGACACTATTCCTACAGTCCCTTCATCCTGCTTTATATGTCTTCAAAGTTCTCTGTACTACTCAGCATATTTCATAACTGGCCATTAATCCCTCAGTTGTCGGTTTTTGCTAATTGGAGTGCATCCACTCCACGGGAGCAAAGTCTTATTTTTCCCCTGCTGTATGTCCAGTTCTTAGAACAAAACCTGGCTCTACACTAAGTAAATAGATTTTGAAATGTCATTTTTAATTGAATGAGGAAAAATATCTTGTTTACTTTAAGTAGAACTTAGGCCCATCATTCAGAAGAGTAGGTGGAACAAAGCAGATCCTCAGTAGATATCTTCAAGTGAATGAATGAATTGATGAGGCCAATGTCAAAGTAGGGCATGAATGAGAAAGAGAGCTTTTCTTTCCTTTGGGATTAACTGCCAGTGATGATCAATTATTCTAATAGTGAAAAACAGAGGAAGACTACAAGAAAGGTGCAGAGGAAGCTAAGTGGCATTAAAGAACAAATGCAGAGAAATGAAATTATCTAGGAAGAAGAAAAGTATGCAGAGTATTTAGGAAATGGGCTGGCATTTATCGTTACAACTATCTTCACTGTCTTCCAAACACAGCAGTAGACCTATACAAATGTATATGATTCTCCTAAATTCTTACAGCCCTTTGTGAGACAGATGGGATGGGCCCCTTTTTGCAAAGGAAAAAACAAATTCAGACAAGTTAACTAATTAAAGTAAATCTAACAATCAAAATATCTCTGACTGGCCAGTTGTTTATAACCCAGCCTTGTTTTTTTTTCTCTGTACACAAACTTTACTCTTAAAGTTATTTTAATTTCCCACAATATTTTACACTAAATAAGCATACACCAAACATTTGTTGAATGAATAAAAAATCCCTTCACAAAAAGTGTTTTAAGGGTAGATATAAAACCAATAGGAAAAAAATATATTTAGGTTGATGGTGATTTTTAGTTTTTATTCTGTCAAAATCACAATAGATTTGGTAGAAAAATAAGGAAATAGTACTTGCCAAAAGATTAATTGAGAATGTGGTCTAATCATCTTCCAGAGCATTAAGCCAACCTAAACAGAAAGGTAATTTCAGCTTTGAAGAGTTGTTCTTGTGCATGCAAAATTATAAATGGCCTAATTTTCCTTATATCTCCATAATTAACAGAATAATTATTGATCAGCACAAAGCACAAAGTCTCTGGAGACATGATTTGTGTGAGCGCTTAGGTTTTTGAAAGCTTAAATCACTGTAGTCAGTATTAAAAAATGAATTGATAGTAAATGTGGTATAATTAATCCACCTATTCTATTTGCACATAAACATCTTTTCATGCTAAATATCTCATTCGTTTAGGAGAGAATGCAAATTTATTACAATGACAGAATAAAAAATAAATTAGAACTTTTATTTTCCCTGCAATACCCTTGTTTTTAATTTACTCAGACTTCTCATATATTGTGCAAGTTTCAAATATTTCTCAACTTTTATCTGCAAATTACAGGCGCGAGGAGGAGTCTGGGTAGAGCATACAAGTAATCCTCTGAATCCCCCAGAATGCACATGTGCTAATGCTAAGCTGTTTGCCCTCTTGCTTCCCCAGCCTCCTCGGCTCTGTTCTGTATCACAGTGGATCATTACCTGTAGGCTGCCTATCTCAGGCCTTGTAACAGCAGGTTTCCTGCTAGGTGTGGTCAATGGGAGGTTCTGGTGGGAAGAAAGAGAAAAGAAGCTGGGATATATCTCCCCATCCCTCTCTGCGCAAGTGGCTTCAGGTGTGAAGCAGCACTTGCCACATCTTTGTGCTTCCAGTTACCTACAGACAGACCTGCCAGGTGACCTTAGCCCCTGTGCTCTGATAGCACCATTAGTGTTTGCCCTGCAGCCCGGGGACAATAGTGACTTCTTGCTGTTGCTAGTCTCAGTTGTCTCACTATCTCCTATTGTCTTCACAGCAATTCTATTTCCTGTGTAATCATTTCCTATATTAAGTTTCCTCTGTTCTAAATATTTAAAGCAGTTTGTGTTTTTCTGATTGGACCTAACTGACACAATATGCTTTGATTGGAGGAATGCAGCTTGCCTTGTTTACTGCTACATCCTAGTACCTAGGAGAGTGCCAAGTGCACATTAAGTAATCAATGAAATTGTGCTGAATGACTGCATAGAAAATATGTCCTTTATTTCGTTCAGTAGCCTCAGAATTTATTAAGCATTGGAATTACCTGGAGGGTTTGTTATGACACAGATTACTACCCCTCTACATCGTTCTTCCCCAAGTTTCTAATTTACTAGCTCTGTGATAAAACTTCAAAATTTGCACTTCTAACAAGTTTTCAGTTAATGCTGATGTGGCTAGTACAGGAACAACACTGAGAACCACCGTTTTAAACCATGATCTGTCCTGCAAATCATCCAGTCCAAATATCGACAATGGAGTACACATCTATGTCAATGAGCATAACACTTTATACTTGAAATAGGTAAGGTGATCTTGCATCCATTGTCAGTTATAATAAGCATGCTAAATATTTACCGTGAAAGGAAAGACATTCTAATATTTTCCTAAGCTTTTTCCAGGATTGATTACTAGTCATTTAAGTCCTTTTTAAGAATTTAAAAAATATTTTTTAACTTGCTCTTTTGTTTTCGGTCATATTCTGAAAAGGAATGATCAGTTGTCACAAAACACATTGTTTAGTTGAAGATTTACGTTCTTTTGTTCTCTACAAAGGGCACCAGAAAAGGAAGTTCTACAAAATAACATGAGAAATTCATTGGTTCCCAATTAAAGCAAATATCACCAACAAAGAAGATTGTTTGTCTCTCACACATTAGTATGAATTAATTTGATCACCCCACTGTTTTGTCATGTGATAAATGATCTCAAATTAATAAAGATGGAGCATAGTGTATATCAAGTACTAGGCTCCATGAGGAGGGTGCGATTAGGTTAATGTTGGTCTCCGCATTCGGCTATAAGCTCCATGACAATAGACTCCATATCTGCGTTGTTCTACAGCATATCCCCAAGACCCAGGACAGTGGCTGGGATGGGCATGCATTCAATAGCCATTGGATTAAAAACTCGAATTGAAAAAGAATGAATGAATCAATTCCTGAATCATTAAGGACTGGCTTATTTTTTTGTCATAGATTATTTTTGAAAGAATTTTGTAATCGTCCATTCTCAAACCTTATATATTTCCTTCTTCCCACAATGCCACTTGTTTTCAGGAAAATATTTATCTATAGCAAGGATGCAATAAGTTGACAAGGCTTTAACTAACACGTGTTGTGATAACATAAAGCTATTAAAGTAGGCTACATCTCTGAGAGCTTGTGAAAGAGCACAGTTGTATCATTCCCCAGACTAGATTAAGATAAAATCTAAGAGTTGTCTTTGATTTGTCCCCCTTACCCTCTACAATCCATTAGAAAGCCCTACAGTTTCTATTTTAAAAATTTAGCTTGAATATGATTATTTCTCATTATCTACAATGAGCCCACCTTAGCTCAAGCCACCGCCTTCTCTGACCTAGGCTTCAGTGTGTAGTTCCTGCTTCCCCTTTTGCACTTGCAGTTTTTTCTCACATGGTGGGGAAGGTGATATTAAAAAAATATAAAGAGGAAATTGGCTCATGTCACTTTAGAAGCCTCCTCTTCACAGACCATTTCTCTCTTTCACTTAGTTCAAGCTCCTAGAACCCACTAAGGGCAGTTCAGCCTCAGTGCCTGCCTTTGCACTTGTTTTCTCTGCCTGGAATAATCTTTCCCACAGTCTTTTCTTTATTTTATTTTTTTTGGCTTTTTATCCCCACACTATTTAATCTGTTCAAAGTTTACCTCTGCAAAAGGTCTTCTCCATCACCCTATCTTTGAAAACTATTTCTCTTGTGTTTTCTTTCTTTTTCCACATGTTCTAATAGCACTTTTTCTAAAATGATGTCCCTTCTCTCTTCCAAGTCACTGTATTTCTCACATAGATTACTCAATGTGAAATTATACATCTACTTACAGGTGTACTTATTTATGGTTTGTGTCCACAGCAGAAAGCGAGCTCCACAAGGACACAGCTTGTGTCTATCTTGTTTACTGCTGTATCCTGGAGTCTTTTTTATTTTTAAGACTAAGTCTCACTCTGTCACCCAGGCTGGAGTGCAGTGGCACAATCTGGGCTCACTGCAACCTCTGCTTCCTGGGTTCAAGCGATTCTCCTGCCTCAGCCTCCCAAGTAGTTGGGATTATAGGCATGCACCACCACGGCCGGCTATTGTTTTATATTTTTAGTAGAGACGGGGTTTCACCATGTTGATCAGGCTGGTCTCAAGCTCCTGACCTCAAATGATCCAGCCACCTTGGCCTCTCAAAGTGCTGGCATTACAGGTGTGAGCCACTGCACCTGGCCTCTCCTGGGGTCTTAAAAAGCGCCTAGCAAAGGACAAGTTCTCTATAAGCATCTGTTAAATAAGTGAAACATCAAGCACAAACTAGGCTTCAATCCAACTTGACAGTAGAAGAAATTTGCCTTACCCACTTTCCCTCCCTAGCCTGACTTCCCCTTCAGTGGATTTTTGCCACTCCCGCCCATACACACTGCTTTCACACTCGATGAATTCATGTGCTACCATGTTTCTTACATTACCATGAAAGAATGCTGTCCTATCATGCATTCACAGTGACATAAATGACTGAAAATAACTTCAATGGTCGTGGTTTCCACGCTTATCATATTTTAACAATGATCTGAAGAAAACTAAACTCTTTAACATTTAGCACTTAATTACTACAGCATTATTTGTAATTGCTAAATAGTGGAAACAATTTAAATGCTCATATATAGTAGATAGGTTGAATGAATTGTGGTTCATACACCATATGAGGTCATGAGGTACTATGCAGTTACTTTTTTAGAAGGGGGAGAATAGGCCAAGCACAGTGGCTCACACTTGTAATCCCAGCACTTTGGGAGGCTCATGTTGGAGGGTTGCTACTTGGGAGGCTGAGGTGGAAGGATCACTTGAGCCTGGAAGGTCAAGCCTGCAGTGAGCCGAGATCGTGCCTCTCACTCCAGCCTGAGTGACAGAACGAGACTCTGCCTCAATAAATAAATAAAAATAAAAATGAGGAGTGAGAAAACGCTATGATGAAAATTTCCATGAGGAAAATCTATGTGAACTGACTTGAAGTGGTTTCTAGTATATATATAATATATATATAATATGTATATATTTTATTTTGAGAGGGAGTCTTGCTCTGTTGCCCAGGCTGGAGTGCAATGGCGTGATCTCGGTTCACTGCAACGTCCACCTCCTGGGTTCAAGTGATTCTCCTGCCTCAGCCTTTTGAGTAGCTGGGATTACAGGCACATGCCACCATGCCCAGCTAATTTTTATAATTTCATAGAGACAGTGTTTCACCATGTTGGTCAGGCTGATCTTGAACTACTGACCTTGTGATCCACCCGCCTTGGACTCCCAAAGTGCTGGGATTACAGGCATGAGCCACCGTGACCAGCCTCTAATGTATATTGTTCAAAAATAAATAAAAAGTAGAAGAAATATGTATAATCTTCTACTTATTACTATTTTATTTCTTGAAACAGGATCTCGCTCTGTCACCCAGGCTAGAATTCAGTGGCACCATCTCAGCTTGCTGCAGGCTTGACCTCATGGATTCAAGCAATCCTCCCACCTCAGCCTCCCAAGTCGCTGGGACTTCAGGCATGCACTACCATGTCCAGTTAATTCTTTAAGTGTTATGTAAAGGTGGGGTCTCACTATGTTGCCCAGTCTGGTCTCAAACTCCTGGGATCAGGCAATCCTCTTGCCTCAAATCCCAAAGTTTTGGGATTATAGGCATGAGCCACCATGCCCAGCCTCTACGTTTTATGTAAGGAAGAAGGAAGAATTTTTAAATACTTATGTATCTATTTTTGCAGACAAACAAATGATAAGCAGAAAGGTTAAACCAGAAACTAAACAAAACTGATTTCTTACATGGGGTAGTTGGGAATAAAATGAAAGCAACAGCAGAAGGGGCAACACTTTTCTGAGCAAGAGCTTTGTTTTTGCATGGTTTCGAATTTTGGAACTATTTTTATGTTTTGCATATTTGAAATTTAAAATTAAATCAAGAAGGATGGGGAAGATAATGTCAAACTATATACGAGCAGAAAAAAACTAACTATATTATAAACAGATAATACAACCACTTTGAAGGAGAGAGGGGGGAAAAAAGTAGCTTTTGAGCATAATATTTTAAGTTTGTTTTTTGCTTCCAGAGAGGTATGGATGTAGTGATTCCGAAACTATGTTGTGTGTATCATAGGATTGACCGAATGAGTATGTTAATATTGTTGGGAGATAGGGTTCCTACTGTGAGAGAACAAAAATACAAACACGTAATGGTAGAAAATAAGAAAGAACCATTTGCTGTAAATTTGAAATTAGAATTACTATTACTTATGATTTTATACATACACATGCTCATATATACACATATATTTGTGTGGTGCTCCAAAAATCTTAATGATTACGTACAAATCCAAAAAGACACAAAGACACACACAAATACACATATGTAGACAGTGACTTGGAAGAGGGAAAGGAACATTATTTTAAATATTTTATACATGCACATACACATAAACATATATTTACAGTTCAAAAGCAATTTCTTTTTTTTTTCCCAATACTGTCTACTGAAAAGGCCTAGAAGAAATGATACCTTGGTAGCAATGAAAAAATCCAGGGCTCATATCTAGCTTATAAATACCATTTTTCACTGGAAAAAGTCAGACGTCTTTGAAAAATGATTGATTTCAAGCTGTGGTAGGAAAAGTACAAGATTAGCCTTAAAACATCTTGTTATACAAAAATGTGAGGAAGGACTCTAAAGAAAGATAGGGACATATAATGTCAAAGGGGATCTCACTGAACAAATCTGAGATAATTTTACATCAAAATAATAACAATAATAAATTGTAATTCATCAAATAAAGTGAAATATGTTAGTTCATACTGACAGTAAATTAGGGAAAATAAAAAGTTCTTCCTTATCATAGAATGTCAAATAATAAGTGTAGAAAGAATAAGAGAATTTTTAAAATTACCATTGTGGGACTATCAGGAAGGAAATATCAGTGTATTGTAAAACAATGCATAACATGCAATTTATAGTGCTGGATTGGATGCTGGACTGGAGAGAAGAAATTGTTATAAGGACATTTTGGGAACAGACAGCAAAATTGAAATATGAAATGCATATCAAATAATATTTTACCAATGATAAATGTATTAAGGATGACCATAAATTTGTGGCTATGTAAGAGAATATCCTTCTTCTGAAGAGATTCTAGCTAAAGTAAAAGATTTTGATGTAGTTCTCCTCTTCAAGGAGAACTACAAACCACTGCTCAACAAAATAAGAGAGGACACAAACAGATGGAAAAATATTCCACGCTCATGGTTAGGAAGAATCAATATCGTGAAAATGAACATACTGCCCAAAGTAATTTATAGATTCAATGCTATCCCCATCAAGCTACCAATGACCTTCTTCACAGAACTGGAAATAACCACCTTAAACTTCATATGGAACCACAAGAGAGCCCACATAGCCAAGACAATTCTAAGCAAAAAGAACAAAGCTGGAGGCATCACACTACCAGACTTCAAACTATACTACAAGGCTACAATAATGAAAACAGCATGGTACTGGTACCAACACAGAGATATAGACCAATGGAACAGAACAGAGGCTTCAGAGGCAATGCCACACATCTACAACCATCTGATCTTTGACAAACCTGACAAAAACAAGCAATGGGGAAAAGATTCCCTGTTTAATAAATGGTATTGGGAAAACGGACTAGCCATGTGCAGAAAGCAGAAACTGGACACCTTCCTGATACCTTACACTACAATTAACTCCAAATGGATTAAAGACTTAAATATAAGACCTAACACTATAAAAACCTTAGTCGAAAACCTAGGCAAAACCATTCAGGAGGTAGGCATAGGCAAGGACTTCATGACTTAAACACCAAAAGCATTGACAACAAAAGCCAAAATAGACAAATAGGATCTAATTAAACTCCAGAGCTTCTGCACAGCAAAATAAACAATCATTAGAATGAACCAGCAACCAACAGAATGGGAAAACATTTTTGCAATCTACCCATCTGACAAAAGACTTATATCCAAAATCTACAAAGAACTAAAACAGATTTACAAGAAAAAAAACAAACAAACCCTTTCATAAATGGGCAAAGGATATGAACAGACACTTTTCAAAAGAAGACATATATGAGGCCAACAAACATATGAAAAAATGCTCATCATCACTGGTCATTAGAGAAATGCAAATCAAAACTACATCAAGATACCATCTCACGCCAGTTAGAATGGTGATCATTAAAAAATCTGGAGACAACAGATGCTGGAGAGGATGTGGAGAAATAGGAACACTTTTACACTGTTGGTGGGAGTGTAAATTAGTTCAACCGTTGTGGAAGACAGTGTGGCAT
>CAUYLG010061176.1:0-17682 GCA_963573385.1 Cacajao melanocephalus
TTTTGGAATGGAGTCTTGCTCTGTCTCCCAGGTTGGAGTGCAGTGGTATGATCTTGGCTCACTGCACCTCTGCCTCCCAGGTTCAAGTGATTCTCCAGCCTCAGCCTCCCGAGTAGCTGGGACTATAGGCACCCAACACCAAGTCTGGCTAATTTTTGTAATTTTAGTACAGACTGGGTTTCACCATGTTGGCCCGCCTAGTCTCAAACTTTTGGCCTCAGGTGATCTGCCTGCCTCACCCTCCCAAAGTGCTGGGATTACAGGTGTGAGCCACTGTGCCTAACCTGTTTTCTTGTATTCTTGTCAGTATGGTATATAGTTTTTCTACCCAAATTACATACTGGCTTTTGCAACACATCACTAAAGGCCCAAATCATTGAAGATGGAAAATTGTACATGCTGGCTGATTGTCTGGTTAGTTAACACATGGCTGATTAGCTTAAACTGACTAGTATGTATGTGCAGCCTGAAACTAGATCCTTAAAAGGAAAGCCAGGTCAGTCATCTTGAAAAAATGACATGTAAGAGTAAATAGATGATAATTGTTTTGAGAGATAGTATGCATTTTAAAGGGTGGCTTTAAGCTTCAGTAACATTGTCAGTTCACGACCTTTGTTGTCACAACTGTACCCCAACCTGACAGGAATTACTACTTTGTTTTTTTTTGGGGGGCAGAAAGCAAAACCTGATGTTGTGACTCTTAGCCTAATAATTCTTAGGCGAGTTTAGTAAGAAGAAACACAAACCCAGATGCATGCATTGTGCATTATTTTGTAGACAAGTTACTTTTCTTCTGTCCCTTTAACAAATTTGCAGCAATTACCCTGCTTTTATTTGGGGTCTAGGGTGAAAGCTAATTTGCGGGTAGATGAGATTGCAGATTTTAAAATATTTATCTTTACTTAAAACTTGTACAATCAGTAATATATCTATTTAATATTCACATGTCTATTTTAAATTAATGCTTTCTAGAAAAGTTAAGAAGCAAGGTTGTGTGGTCCACACTGCCTCTGTCGGTGGTATGCACATGAGGACAGCTTGGGGCTGGTTAGTCACAGAAGCATAGTTCTTCCCCGGAGGGCAAAGTCCCTAAGGAAGATAACAAGCTTCTAACAGCTGGTCTTGGGAACCCAATTCTGTTTTTTTTTTTAAATATATATATATTTTATTGTACTTTAGGTTCTGGGGTACATGTGCAGATCAAGCAGGACTGTTGCATAGATACATACGTGGCAATGTGTTTTGCTGCCTCCATCCCCCCGTCACCTATATCTGGCATTTCTCCCCATGTTATCCCTCCCCAACCTTCCTACCCCTCACTGTCCCTCCCTTAGTCCTCCCCAGTAGACCCCAGTGTGTAGTGCTCCCCTCCCTGTGTCCATGTGTTCTCATTGTTCAACACCCGCCTGTGTGTGAGAACATGCGGTGTTTGATTTTCTGTTCTTGTGTCAGTTTGCTGAGAATAATGGTTTCCAGATTCATCCATGTCCCTACAAAGGACAAGAACTCATCATTTTTTATGGCTGCATAGTATTCCATGGTGTATATTTGCCACATTTTCCTTGTCCAGTCTATCATCAATGGGCATTTGCATTGGAATCCAGTTCTTAAGAACAACTGCAAGCTTCGTGTTAATACCACTGATTTTTGTTCTTTTATTATTTTCTGCAAACAATTATTCTCTACTATGTGATAGATACTCTTCTTGACACTGGGATACAAATTTAGACCAGATAGAAGAGTTCCTTGCTTTTGTGGAATTGTAGTCTAGTAGCAGACACAGTCATTTACCAAAGATATAAACAAAAATGCATGGAAATAATGATACCCATCACACAGAAATAAAAGTAGAGTATGTTCTAGTCAGAGCCAATAATCACAAATTCTCTGAGATAAAATAGGACTTGGTGCTCTTACAGGATGAGACAAAGAAGGAAAAAAAAGTAATAGGCAGCCAAAAATGGTTAATTTTTCATGATATCCATATAGTCATATTCACAATCGTGTGAGTATCTGAAGACACATTGGGCTCAAAAATCCTTTTATTTCAGCCTTTTACATTTTCTTTTTAGATTTTTTCTTTCCTTAAGTCAAAGGATCAGAGTTATAATTGCTTCTTGTATTGTGCTATACAGATTAAGAGTCAAGTATTTACCTGAATCTGTACCCCTTTAGAATATATTTGAAGTTTCTATTCCTGAATAAATCTGTATTAGTGGCTTGATTTCAAAAATTACATATCACTTCTTTCTAAAAGTAGAATGATCTCTTAGAAATTGAAAAATAGCCTTTCTGCAAAATAACTAAGTGGCTCAAATGCTTGAAACAGGCTTCTCTGAAAAGGTCTTGCTCTAAATAAAAGAATCTTTGTGTTTTGATCAGTGGTGTTTGACTTTTAGAAAGTATCATTTGCCATTTAAAGTCTTTTTAGCATCAATACTGCTTCTACCATCTAATCAGTTTCAATTCAGATTCTAGAGTCCTTCCTCTAACCTGACTTGCTGCCAATACCATTTGTGCAGTTTGCTAAAACGTAAAGGACACTAGATTTGAAGGAGTCAGACAGTTGCTCCATAGCTGTTCATTCCTCTAACTGATAAATCTTGAAACCTTTGCTATGTGACAGGCTCCAAGATAGGAGCTAAGTACGCAGTAGTAATGAGGCGGACACACTCTGTCTTCATGGGGTTTGCTTACAGCTCCCTCACAGTCCTCCACCTGGGCAATTCTGAATGAGAAACTCTCTCAGAGCCTGGATGTCCTCATTTGTCAAATGGCAATACACAGAGCGGTTGTGAGGATGATAGATAGTTAGGCTGGCATACATTAGATACTTAGTAAATAGATATCAATAAGGGCAAGATTGCAGGAAGTCTGGGTACTATATGATAGACGAAAAAAAAACTGCATTTCTAAAAAACAAATGAGATAGTTTCAATTTAGTGTTTATTTCATCATTGTTTCATTTGTTTCACTTATTTTAGAGAGCTGCATTAATTTGTTAGTTTGAGCAAATGTCTCTCCAGTTTGCTAATGCCTGTTGGTAAATAAGAACTTTAATTCCGTAATGTTTCCATCACAAACTTACATTTCCTAGAACAGAACTAGCCTCAGTCACTATTTTTAATCAATGATGAGAATCCAGGAGGACATAAGTTCTTTAGAATCCTAATTGATGGTTTTGACAATAAATGGTTACTATTACAATTGTTCCGGTTCCCTACCAAACGTGTGACACTAAAGAGATGCACGGTAAATTTTCTTCCAGGAGATAGAAACAATTTGAATACTTTCTTCAAAATATTATTTTAATCCATTCCCCAAAGCACAATATAATCATGCATTTTCAAATAAATCTCTTTATAAAGATCATATAAATAAAAAGATTCATTATCAAAGTAAAAGCTTAATGCAAAGCAAGGGGGAAAAACACATTTTCTTTAAGGTAAAGGTAGCATGGTTTCATAGAATTTGTAAGGTAAACAGCAATTCCCCACCAGAGTCATTTGGGAAATGCCCATGAGCACCAGTATCAGGGGAGATGATGGCTTTGCCCGCAGAGGGACTCAAATTTATATGGAAAAAGGAGGTTGAGAAATGAGTCCAAAACTCAAGTATCCTACCTTCATGGGGAGAGACAGCTCTGACTTAGTTTTTGTCAAGTGCACTACGTGGCGTATTTCTGGATAAAGGTATTCCAGGTATCTAGCCCAGTTCTATGAATCCAGGGGAGGTGACATGCCATAGTCATTGTGGCCTGGCTTCTCAAATTGGGAGTGGGTTCTTGTAAGGCACTGACGGGTAAAGCTCATCTATTCTGATGGTGTACACTTGTATCTTTCCTGTTTTGAGTCTGTAATGTGCTAGATGAGTCAGTGTGTACAATTGTCTACTTGATTAAATAAACTATTTTGTATTGGTTTCCCAATTGTTCACTTGAAATGACCAGCACCTGGCAGGAGTCAACTGTCCTTGTCGTGGGCTAGATGCTGGCTGAATTAAGTTCACTGACGGCTTAGTTCAGCTAAGAGGGTAGATCCTATTCAGATAGCCCGGAGTCCTCCTCTGCTTTTTGTTGTGTTAGTAGAAATTACAAAGTCCGTGATAATTCACTGAGTACTTGTGTTGTTTCTTGGCTTTGTGATAAGCCTCTTATCTTTCCCCTAAACTTGATTTGTGTGTGTGTCCTGGGGGAATGAAATGCTTCTCAATTAGAAAAAAGACTCTCAAGTTTGAAAGGAAGGTTAAAATCATTAAAGTCAAAACATTCTCTACTGCTGTAGTCTCCTTTAGTTGTCTTCACTCGTTTTTCTTGTGGAGCATCTCCAGTGAAAGGGGAGCAGAGTCCTTCCTGAAAGAATCCATTTACCTATAGACAACACTAACTGTGCCGGGCGTATTTGGAAGGAAAGGAGGGAGTAGAGGAGAAAGAGCTGAAGAGGAGAGAATGGGGGGAAAGCACCGTCACTTACTGAGCACATTCCTTGGGCTCAGCGCTGTACCATCATTTACAGACATATTGTGCAATTTGCTAGGCTGTGGCTCTAGGGTCAAGCTGCCTTTTGTGAGCAGAGTTAAATAAGAGCATGTTAACAGAGTTCACACCTCTAGCTTTTTCAATAATATCCTTCTAAAAGTCGCTCACTTCTGTTGAGGAGATAAGGGAGAGGAGACAGTGGCTGCAGGCCAGAGGGGGAGGTCAGTCTCATTGGCTTCTCTGCTGCTCTTGAAGGCCTCTTTCTGCACAGACCTGGAGATAGTAGAATTGTTTTTCCCTTAAAGGTTATCAAATTGGACTTTGCTAAATGTCTTTGTGGCTGAGTGGCAATTTGAAACCAGCTTGTTTAGTTTTACAGCCGGTGCTCTCACAGGCTTCACTGTCTTTCTAGTCAATTCTCTCCTATTTTCACCTGGCTTTCCATTCTCCATCATGGGGCTCTGCCCTGTATCCAGGTGGTAAGGTCGTCCCGCAGCAGAAATGTCATTGCCTGGTAGAGGGGAAGTGGCAATGCCCTGTGCACACAAAAGTAGCAGTGTGAAGGCAACTTCAGGAGATGGTACAGAAAGCTGTCAGACAGTGTGACTCTTCATGGGATTGTACCCTCACTAAGCAACAAAGCAGGCTTCACTTTCCCTGAAGTTAAGACCAGGATGAAAGGCTGCCCTGTGAAAACCTTTCTTTTCTTACCTCTGTGAGACGATGCACATGAGCCTATGTACTCAGGCCCCATGACAGGCAGTGTTAGTGGTTAGGTACGAGAGTCCTAGAGTGAGTCTAAATTTCATCTCTGCCATTTTTTAGATGAGTATCATGGATAAGTTATTTAACATCTCTGTGCTTCCATGTAAAGTGTGCCACCATCTGTAATAAGAGTGCTTACCACAAAGGGTTGTTGTGATGATGAAATTTAGTTCTATATTTTCAGCACTTAGAACAGTGGCTGGGATAGAGAACATCACCATCATTAGCAGCAGCAGCAGCCAGGAGTTTGGCTGTGTTCTGTCAGAACTCAAGCCCTCTCTCTGAGATCTCAGATCATCATTTGTGCTTTGCAGGAGATGGAGAGAAGTTTTCTCTTTGCGCCTTCCCCATACTCCACTCAGTGTGTTGAAGGTCTGAATCACCAGTTGCTGGGTATCCTCTGGGCATCAGGGCATCCTCTAGGCACCAGGACTGGCAGGCAGCGCAGATTCCAGGTTATTTCTATAAGCCACTTAGAAAGCTGGAAGTGATGCTCCACAAGATGGTTCCTAGGACACTGGATCAATTTAAACATGCCATCAGTGCATTGCCAAAGACTACTGGTATGAGAACAGATAGCAGGAACAGATTAATTATTCATGCAGTTACACACACACACACACACACACACACACACACACACGCAGTGCAGGATACTGCAAAGGAGACAGCTTTGTTTCCAATGCCCCCGCTTCAAAGTAAGGGCAATTCCTCGGTAAATTTAAGTAGTGTCTGCAGCCCTGAGTAGCCGGTGATTTCCCAGTCTTTTCAGTTTTATGCTTTTTGTACATATTTAGCACATGTTACATTCTCCAGTTTTATATCCCATTTTATAGTTTACGGCAAGCTATTAAACAGCTTGCTCAAAGTTGGATGCATAAACAGAGCTCCTGGCTTTGTTTGGGACTCTCTGGCTACCCGCGGTAGCCACCTCATTACTATAGCCACACAGTGCTTTCTGTGCCTGTGTCTGGGTTTTCCCATCTCCACTGGCTTTCCTGCAGCCAACCGGTCCCTCCAAAACTACCTTAAATAGGTGCAGATCCAGCACAAGGGAGTCGAGGATACTAGAGTGGGTTCAGCTTCAGACCTTGCCTGTGGCTTTTTCTGGGGGGATTAGGGGAGACTGTCTAGCCACTCTGAGCCTTTTAGCGGGGTGTATGGTGGGCTTTAACCAAGATGATACTGAAGATGAGACTTGGACTTCCTTAACTCACTTAAAATAACCCAAGCCTATCTTACACTCATTGGTTGTACACAGTGTATTAGGTCACTTAGTTCTGAATTTTCTTTTCCCATTTACTGCAGTCCTAGATAAAATATTTTTAATGGTCTGATTTTATCTATTGAAAATTGTGAGAAAAGGCATTTCTTGGTTATATCAGCATGGGCACAGACCTCAGAGTCAGAAAATCTTGGCTGGGATGGTGGCTCACACCTGTAATCCCAGAGCTTTCGGAGGCCAAGGCTGGAGAATCACTTGAGGTCAGGAGTTTAAGATCAGCTTGGTCAACAAAATGAAACTCCATCTTTACTAGAAATACAAAAATTAGCCAGGCATGGTGGTGCACACCGGTAATCCCAGCTACTTGGGAGGCTGAGGCAGGAGAATCGCTTGAACCCGGGAGGCAGAGGTTGCAGTGAGCCAAGATCGCACCACTGCACTCCAGCCTGGGTGATGGAGTGAGACTGAGTCTAGAAAAAAAAAAGAATCAGAGAATCTCAAACCTCACATTCACACGATTTTCTCTTGATAGTACCATCGAAACCAAAACAGAAATAAAAAACTTCCTTCCCAGCTCAGGAAGAAACTGAAAAGAAAAGGATACATGATTGACAGGATGGGGCCATCTCACTAAAGATAAACAATGCTTGAGGTAGGAGGGGAGGGATTTTTTTGTCTTGGATCTGTGACTCTCTAGGTCCTCTGTGAGAGTTCTCAAATCCTCCGGAATGTGCTCCTCATCCTCCTCTCAGTCCTACCTCCCTTCAGATCTTCTACTTTCCTTTTCGTAACTCACCAGATTAACACAGTACATGCAGGAAGAGCATGTAATGGGTGATTCTTCCTCCCTTTCTTTGTCCTCCTTCCCCTTTGCTTTCTACTGTTTCTGTTTTCCTCAAAGACTGGCATTGCTCCTGATGAAGTGAAGATAAAAGAGAAAAAGAGAGATTGAATTCATAGGTTCTTATTCCAAATTTTTTCTTTCCTATTTTAGACCTTGAAAAACAAAAAGATGATCTCTCTCCACTCAAATAAGAAACCTTCCAAAAACCTGAGTGGGGTTTAAAAACCATTCTCTGTCCACGTCCTTTGTGTAAGCTAGGACTTTCTGCATTTTCTTGTTTTATCGCTGGGTGTTCTGTTCTAGTGAAGCTGAGGCATGGTGATCCTGTCCTGGGAAAACCAAACGGTGAGAGTGGAATTTGTGCTTCGAGGATTCTCCTCCATCAGACAGCTAAATATTTTCCTCTTTATGATAATTTTAGTTTTCTACATCTTAACTGTTTCTGGAAACATCCTCATTGTCCTTCTAGTTTTGGTCAGCCATCACCTCCACACCCCTATGTACTTCTTCCTGGTGAACTTGTCCTTTCTGGAGATCTGGTATACCTCTAACATTATCCCCAAAATGTTGCTGATTATCATAGCTGAACAGAAGACTATCTCTGTGGCTGGCTGCCTGGCACAGTTCTACTTCTTTGGATCCCTGGCTGCCTCGGAGTGCCTCTTGCTCGCTGTAATGTCCTACGATCGCTACCTAGCCATCTGCCGGCCTCTTCGCTACCGTGACCTCATGACTGGCTCCCTGTGCATCAGGCTGGCTGCTGGCTCTTGGTTCTGCTGCTTCCTTCTTACAGCAATCACCATGGTCTTGCTGTGTAGACTAACCTTCAGTGGACCCTATGAAATTGATCACTTCTTTTGTGACTTCACCCCTCTGGTTCATCTCTCCTGCATGGACACCTCAGTGACTGAGATCATTGCGTTTGCCACCTCTTCTGCAGTGACTCTGGTCCCATTTCTCCTCATCGTAGCCTCCTACTCCTGCATCCTTTCTGCTATCCTAAGAATCCCATCTGGCACAGGCCGGAAAAGGGCCTTCTCTACTTGCTCTTCCCACCTCACTGTGGTCATGGTGTTTTATGGGACACTGATTGCCACATACCTTGTGCCTTCAGCCAACTCATCTCAACTCTTGCGCAAAGGGGCCTCACTGCTCTACACCGTCCTGACACCCACACTTAACCCCATCATTTACAGCCTTAGAAACAGAGACATCCAAGAAGCTCTGAAGAAGTGCTTGAGGAAGAAGTCAGGTTTCCTTAGATAATACAAAAAGGAAAAAAGTTGTCTTTGTCCAAAGCTTGATAAACTGGGTTGAATAATTTAAATTTTACATGAAAGGCAACTGTGTAAATGAGGAGCTACTTAAAACAGATGGCCAGATATGTCTATTGAGTTTTGACAGCCCCGGGTAAACTGCTGTCCCAGGATATGATCTAAGCAGGTTGGACTCTGCTCCATCATCTCCAGTACACTTGGATTCTTATGTAGAAGCCCTCGTTCAAAATGAGCCAGTCAGGGTGTTTACTCATTCATTAAAATATTCATCAAGGGTGTATTATGCTCAAGGCATTGTCCTGGACAGGAGTGATAAAATGATGGGCAAAAACAGAGTCTGTCCCTGCTCTCACTGAACTCACAGTCTATGGGGAGAAAAACATTAATCAAGTAACGAATATAAAACTACATATATGAGACAAAACTGTACTTGTAATTCAAAATTGAAAATAAGAAGATGACCAGTATGCACCTATTAGAATGGCCAAAAACCAAAACACTGACAATTCCAAATGCTGGTGAGCATGTGGAGCAACGGGGACTTTCATTCATTGCTGGTGGGAATGCAAAATGGCACACTCGCTCTGGAGTATACTCTCGCAGTTTCTCACAATACTGAAAATACTTTTACAACAAAATTCAGCAATCACACTCATTGCTATTTATTCAAATTAGTTGAAAACGTATGTCCATGCAAAAACCTGTACATGAATGTTCAAAGCAGCTTTATTCATAATCGCCAACATTTGGAAGCAAACAAGATGTCTTTCAGTAAGTGAATAAATAAATAAACTGTGGTACATCTAGATAATAGAATACCATTAGGTGCTAAAAATAGAAATGAACTATCAAGCTTTGAAAAGACATGAAGTAACCTTAAATGCATATTGCTAAGTAAAAGAAACCGATCTGAAAAGGCAAAATGATGCAGATAAGTAAAAAGATCAGTGATTGCCAAGAGTTAGGAGGGAGGGAGGAATAAGCAGAGCACAGAGAAATTTTTACAGCCATAAAACTACTCTATATGATAATATAGGAGTGGATACGTGGCATTATACATTTGTCTAAACCCATTCAATGTGCAACACCAAGCATGAACCCTAATGCAAATTACAGACTTTGGTGATGATGCGTCACTGTGGGTTCACTGATTATAATAAATGTACCACTCAAGTGTGAGATGTCAATAGTGGGGAAGGCTGTGCATGTGTGAGGGTGAAGGATATGTGGAAATCCGCTGTATTTTCTGCTCAATTTTGCTGTGAACCTAAAATTGCTCTAAAAAATCAGTTTAAAAATAATAACTATTATTATAGATGTTAATTGTATATCAAGAATGCAAAACTTCAGTCTCTCTAAAGTATATTTTGCCTAGGAAAAGCATTTTCTAGTACTTTGTGCTCTCGAAATTAGAAGCGGGAAAATGAAGTTTTGGGGAAATAGGCTAGACAAAGGACCTACGACACTATCTCCAGCGCTCCGTCCCCTCCACTGCCACAGTGGTAAGCGCTGTTAGACGTTAGGGATTTATATGTACTGAGTGCCACCTCCTCCTGCCAGGCTCTTGTCTGTACTTGCTTCCCTTCCTGTTGGCACATACTCTCAGTAGTTAGAACACAGGGTGTGGTGAGCTTGTGTTTGTTCTTGGCTCTATGCAACTCTAAAGAGCAGGATTGACTTCAAAGTAGAAAAGCTGAGGTCAGCATTGCACACAGATGCTGCCTGCCTCCTTCTCTGGTTCCTACAAAGTATGTTCCCCCAGTGCTGGAGACAAGAATCTTTCTTCCAAACTTTTCTCCTTTTTTGAGTTAAACAAAGAGATTATACTCACCATTCATGGAGTTTACTCAAAACCCTGCCTGGGAAACAGCACATAAGTATCTGAAGACATTCTCTGGCTTTGCTTATGAAAAGAGAATTAATTTCCCTCTTCTCATAAACTAGAAGAATATTGTTGAAATCATCTCAAGTTACTTTCAGTAAAAGTGAAAGTTGTCATCTTTCAATGATCTGCTGGTGGTTCATCTGCAGCAAGTTTCAATGTCAGATTAAATTTGAAGAAAGATGAACGTCTGGATAAGACAGCAAGATTTGCATCATGATGCAACCTGCTAGAAGTGTGGCTTTGGTTAAGTGATTCACAATCACAAATCAGGCTTTCCTATCTGTAAAGGAGGAAATGCCATGAGTTTTTTTTTTGTTTGTTTGTTTCTTTTTTTTAGCAGAGTCTCGCTCTGTCGCCCAAGCTGGAGTGCAGTGGTGCGATCTTGGCTCACTGCAACTTCCACCTCCCAGAGTGCAAGCAATTCTCCTGGTTTAGCCTCCCGAGTAGCTGGGATTATAGGCATGTACCACCATGCCTGGCTTTTTTTTTTTTTTTGTATTTTCAGTAGGATGGGGTTTCACCATGTTGGTCAGGCTGGTCTCAAACTCTTGACCTCAAATGATCCGCCCACTTTGGCCTTTCAAAGTGGTAGGATTACAGGTATGAGCCACTGCACACGGCCTGCCATGTCTCTCATACTCTGAGAACACATCCAGTTCATGGTCTGGCCCACAGGAAAGGCTCACTAAATGAAGAGCTCTTGTAATGCTTTTAGATTCCACCTTCTGCACCAAATCCTAGTCAAAACTATGCTCTAGTAAGAATTCATTTTTGATATTATAAAGTGATAAATGCTCAGGATTTTTTTTTATTGAGACAGAGTTTCACTCTTGTTGCCCAGGCTCGAGTGCAATGGTGCCATCTCGGCTCACTGCAACTCTGCCTCCCAGGTTGAAGTGATTCTCTTGCTTCAGCCTCCTGAGTAGCTGAGATTAAAGATGTGCCACTGTGCCCAGCTAATTTTGTATTTTTAGTAGAGTCGGGGTTTCTCTATGTTGGTTAGGCTGGTCTCTAACTCTCAACTTCAGGTGATCCACCCACCTCTGCCTCCCAAAGTGCTGAGATTACAAGTGTGAGCCACAGCACCCAACCAATGCTCAGAATTTTTAGGGTGCAGAGAGAATAATAAATGGTTTACCTAGTCGATAGTCTCTCACAGGAAAGTGATCTCTTAGGGGTTTAGGTGGACTTTTCCCGGGTAATTATATAACAAAGGCTAGAATCCAGTGCTTCTGTTTACAGGCCTCTTTGGCAGTGACACACCACTTCCCAACTCAGTGGCTTCTCTCTCTGTCCAGAGGCACCTAGGAAACTTCCCTTATATGGTAGTGCTCTCCATATCTGAGGTTTTGCTTTCTGTGGTGTCAGTTGCCCTCAGTAAACTATGGTCGAAAAATATTGAGTGGAAAATTCTAGAATAAGCAATGTATCAGTTGTAACTGGCCTGTTCTCCTGGGTAGCATGTTAAAAATCTTTCAAGTCCTTCACTGGCCCACTGTGTCCTGCCCAGAAGTGAATCATCTCTCTGTCCAGTGTATTTCCACTGTAGAGGCTACCTGCCCATTAGACACTCAGTAGCCCTCTTGAGTGTCAGAGCGATTGTCCCAGTATTACAGAACTTGTGTTCAAGTAACCCTTATTTTGCTAAATAATGGCCCCTAGTGCAAGAGTAGTGAGGTTGGCATATCGTCATTATTTTATTTTATAATTAGTTATTGCTGTTAATGTTACTGTACCTAATTTATAAATTAAACTTTAGCAGGGGCCTGTATGTATAGGTAAAAAACATAGTGTATATAAGGTTTGGTGCTATCTGTGGGTTCAAGCGTCCACCGGGGGCCTTGAAATGCATCCCCTGCAGATAAGAGGACACTACTGAATATGCCAGAATTGCCTCTAAAATTACTGTTTGGTTATGCTTGGCAGGGACAGAGGGCACTGTATCACAGCACATGCCAGTGCCGTTTACATCCCCCACCAGCACTGAGCTCCACATTGTACCTTCTACAAAGTCACGGCCTTAAATTAGGTAACACAGTCTCAGATTTCCATGGTAAGCAAACGCCTATCAGCTGGGAGATATTCCCACTATTCTTTCTGCAAAAAGCCACAACATAGGGAAGGGGAAATAGGAAAGGGAAAGGGGAAACGCTGGGTATAGAACTGGGTTATTTTCATCGTGACATGATAATGAAGCACAAAGACTGGAGAGTCTCCTTCCAGGTCACTGAGGGATGTAGGACTGGAGGAGCCACACCCCTGGTCTCACAGCTGAAAATAAATTTCAGCACTGGCAAGGAACCCAGAAGGCTGACCCTCTGGAGCAGTGGTTTTCTATCCTGAGAGTTGGGCAAAGGTGCCTAAGAAGCCACCAAAGGAGGAAAGTGGCTGAGCAGCCTCTGAGCCCCAACCCCCATGTGCTCCCTGAGCAGTTGTGCTCTTATCTATCCTATTTACTGCTATTCCGTTTAAAACTTCATTTGAATAAAGACTTTTGCTGCCGTATATGCATGCTCACACACTTTCACACATATATCTGTTTGCTAGACCTTTTCTTTTTTTATAGCTTACCTTATTTTTCTACTAGAAAAAATATGCAAAACACAAGGGTCATGTTTGGCTTAATTTATATCCTGTGAGTTCAAAGACAGTTGGTGTGCCCTGGCTGAGAGGAGACGAAGGAGAGAGTATCTGGAGAAGGCTACAGCTCTTAGAAAATGACCAGCTTCTATAGATAATTTTATACATCACCATTACAAGCACTATACCTTTCTAAGCCTTCTGAATCTCTGTAACTGACTTTTCTTCTAGAAGTCGAATCTTAAAACAACACTTGCCAATACCTTCTCCAAATTTATCAAGGATGCCCATCCCCCAGTTAGCCTGCCTATACCCTGACATATTTGTTCTTTGAAACTCAGGTGTGGGATGGCCTTGTCATCCACAGACAGTAAACTTACTTCCAAGGACAAGAAAAGGAAATAATGCTGCATGATGATCTGTAAGTTCCTGATTCTTGGCTCATAGCTGGCAGTCCTTTGGTGATAAATGGGAGAGAATAGAGAGGTACAGTCAAGGTTGGACTGGGGAACTGCCTGGGAGATATCATAGCCATTGCAGTCATCACAGGACATAGCAGTGCTTCCTGAGAGATTTCTCACTCTGCTCTCTCTGAGTTGGCGCAGGAGGACAAGAAAGCCCATCTGATCTGGGCCACGGTGTCATCCAGTCTTGGTGGTTTCTCACTATCCATATCCTTTTGAGCTCAAAGAAGATGAAACCTAAACAGGAGAGTCACAGCCTTCATGCTGAAATCAAGAGTCTGCTGCACAAGGAGACCACTGCTTGTACATCCTCCTGGGGCCTACCTGTCTCTCAACCTCTGAGTGAGTCAAGGTTGTGATAGTTCCTATGTAGTTGACAGACCTGGGCCAATCTCTTAACTGCTTTTGAGCTCAGACTCCAAATCTGAAAAATCAGGAATATTGGCTAGGTGTTTTCTGAGGAACATACTGAGAATAATAACTAATATTTATATTATACTTTAAACTTTATAAAACTTTTACACACAGTTTCTCATTTGCTCTTCATTTAGTTGTAAAGTAGAAACCATCCCCATAGCACAGAGGAAAAACCTAAGACTCAAAGATGCTAAACGACTTTCACAAAGTGTCCCTGTGAATGCCTTTAGGTTTCCAACATTCCGTTATTTACTTCCATTACATCATACTCTTAGCGCTAAGATTTCATAATTCAGCATTTTTCTTCTGGAAATGTATCTATATCTCTCTCTATTTATATGTATATATCTCCACCCAAAGTACAGCAACTTCAAAGACTGAAGGAACATCAGCCCACACAGATGAGAAAGAACCAGCACAAGAACTCTGGCAACTCAAAATGCCAGAATGCCTTCTTACCTCCAAACAACCATGCTAGTTCACCAGCAATGGCTCTTAACCAGACCAAAATGGATGAAACGACAGAAAGAAACAGAATTTACATATATATACAGTTAAATATATATTTATATATAATTACAGCTATATATAAAAACATATTTAATTACAGTTACAATAATCAACCATAATTCTGCCTTATCTTTGGGGCTTAATCCAATGTGATACAGATTGGAAAGCTTGCATCCATGGTAGCTGCATGCTAATACCATTGTCCCAGATGCCATACTCGAACAGTTTGGTTTTTACGTAATCTGTGATATATTATGCATACTTGAATTAGGCCCTAGTAATGATATGGGCTCTTGACAATGTATACCCAATTTCTGAAACCCAGATTTTATTTCATATTTAATATGAGTAGTTTTTTTTAACTTTTAGTTTGGGGGGTACATGGGGAGTTTCGTTACACAGATAAACACATGTCACAGGGGTTTGTTGTACAGGTGATATTATTTCGTCACTCAAGTATTAAACCCAATACCCAATAGTTTTTTCTTGCTTCTCTCCCTCCTCCCACACTCAACCCTCAAGTAGACCCAGGGTCTGTTGTTTCCTTCTTTGTGTTCATAAACTCTTATCATTTAGCTCTCACTTACAAGTGAGAACATGCAGTATTTTTTTGTCTGTTCCCGCATTAGTTCATCTAGGATAAAAGCCTCCAGCTCTATCCATGTTCTCACAAAAGACATAATCTCATTTTTATGGCTGCATAGTATTTCATGGTATATGTGTAACACATTTTCTTTATCCAATCTATCATTGATGGGCATTTATGTTGATTCCATGTCATTATTCTTACGAATAGTGCTGCAATGACCATGTGTGTGCATGCATCTTTGTGGTTGAATGATTTATATTCCTCTGGGTATATACCCAGTAATGGGATTGCTGGGTCGAATGGTAATTCTGGTTTTAGCTCTTTGAGGAATTGCTACACTGCTCTCCACAATGGTTAAACTAATTTGCTCTCCCATCAACAGTATATAAGCATTCCCTTTTCTCTGCAACCTCACCAACATCTATTGTTTTTTGGCTTCTTCATAATAGCCATTCTGACTGGTGTAAGATAGTATCTCATTGAGGTTTTGATTTGCATTTCTCTAATGATCAATGATTTTGATATTTTTTTCATGTACCTTTTAGCCACATGTATGTCTTCTTTTGAGAATTGTTTGTTCATGTCCTTTGCCCACTTTTTAATGGGGTTGTTTTTCTCTTGTAAATTTGTTTAAGTTCCTTATAGATTCTGGATATTAGACCTTTGTCAGATGCATAATTTGCAGATATTTTTTCCCATTCTGTAGGTTATCTGTTTACTCTGTTGACTGTTTCTTTTGATGTGCAGAAGCTCTTAAGTTTAGCTCTTAATTAGGTCCCAGTTGTCAATTTTTGTCTTTGTTGCAATTGCTTTTGTTGTCTTTGTCATGAAATCTTGCCCATTCCCATGTCCACGATGGTATTTCCTAGGTTATCTCCCAGAGTTTTTTAAAGTTTTAGGTTTTAGATTTAAATATTTCATCCATCTTGAGTTGATTTTTGTATATGGTGTAAGGAAAGGGTCCAGTTTTGGTCTTCTGCATATTGATAGCCTGTTAGTGCCATTTATTGCATATGAAGTCTTTTCCCATTACTTGTTTATGTCAGCTTTGTTGAAGATCAGATGGTCATAGATGTGTGGCCTTATTTCTGGGCTCTCTATTCTGTTTCATTGGTCTATGTGTCTGTTTTTTGTACCAGTACCATGCTGTTTTGGTTACTGTAGCCTTGTAGTATAGTTTGAAGGTGAGCAACGTGATGCCTCCAGCTTTGTTCTTTTTGCTTAGGATTGTCTTGGCTATTCAGGCTCTTTTCTGGTTCTATATGTATTTTAAAATACATTTTTCTAGTTCTGTAAAGAATGACGTTGGTAATATGATAGAAATAGCACTGAATCTGTAAATAGCTTTGGGCAGTATAACCATTTTAATGATATTGATTCTTCCTATTTATGAGCATGGAATATTTTTCCATTTGTTTGTGTCTTCTCTGATTCCTTTGAGCAGTGTTTTGTAATTCTTGTTGTAGAGCTATTTAACCTCCCTGCTTAGCTATAGCCTAGATTACTAGGTATTTTATTCATTTTGTAGTGATTGTGAATGGAATTTCCTTTCTGGTTTGGCTGTTGTTGGTGTATAAGGATGCTAGTGATTTTTGTATTGTACAACTTTGCTGAAGTTTTATTTTTCAGTTGGAGGAGATTTTGGGCTGAGACCATGAGGTTTTCTAGATATAGAATCATGTAATCTGCAGAGATGGTTTGACTTTCTTTCTTCCTATTTGGGTGTCCTTTATTTATTTCTCTTGCTGGATTGCTTTGGCTAGGACCTCCAATACTATGTTGAATAAGGGTGGTGAGAGAGGGCATCTTTGTCTTGTGCTAGTTTTCAAGGAGAATGCTTCCAGCTTTTTCCCATTCAATATAATGTTTCTGGAGTTTTGAAAACCCATTTGTTGTCCCACAGCCAGTGAATGGTTTTTTGAAACTCCAGAAATATCCAGATTATATGAAGGCAAATATTAAAATTTTTATTTTATTTTATTTACTTTAGGTTCTGGGTTACATGTGCAGGTCATGCAAGGTTGTTGCATAGGTGCATACATAACCAGGTGGTTTGCTGCCTCTATTCTCCCTTTGTCTATATCTGGCATTTCTCCCCATGTTATGCCTCCCCACCACTTGCTGTCCTTCCCCTAGCCCCCCAACCTGCCCCCAGTGTGTGATGCTCCTCTCAGTGAGTCCACATATTCTCATTGTTCAACACCCGCCTATGAGTGAGAACATGTGGTGTTTGGTTTTCTGTTCTTGTGTCGGTTTGCTGAGAATGATGGTTTCTAGATTCATCCAAGTCCCTACAAAGGACACGAACACATTGTTTTTTATGGCTGCATAGTATTCCATGGTATATATGTGCCACATTTTCTTTGTCCAGTCTATCATTGATGGGCATTTGGGTTGGTTCCAGGTCTTTGCTATTGTACACAGGGCTGCAATGAACATACGTGTGCATGTGTCTTTGTAGTAGACTGATTTATAGTTCTTTGGGTAGATACACAGTAGTAGGATTGCTGGGTCAAATGGAATTTCTATTTCTAGATCCTTGAGAAATTGCCACACTGTCTTCCACAATGGTTGAACTAATTTACACTCCCACCAACAGTGTAAAAGTGTTCCTATTTCTCCACATCCTCTCCAGCATCTGTTGTCTCC
>CAUYLG010061180.1:0-110168 GCA_963573385.1 Cacajao melanocephalus
ATGTGGGTGTTTAACAATGTGACCACATGGACACTGGGTGGGGAACATCACCCACTGGGGGTGGGTGGGGGATTGGGGTGTTTTAGCTGGGCGGGGGGGAATTGGGGTGGGATAGCAGGGCATGGGGGAATTGGGGAGGGATAACATTAGGAGAAATACCTAATGTAGACGACGGGGGAATGGATGCAGCAAACCACCATGGCACGTGTATACCTGTGTAACAAATCTGCATGTTCTGCCCATGTACCCCAGAACTTAAAATATAATTTTAAAAAATTTAAGAAAAAACAATAAAAAATAAATGCTCATTAAACATGTGAATAAAATGTTTAATATTGCAGTTTAAAAATATGTTCACACATGGCATCATCATTTTTTAGCATTGGGATACAGACAACAAACTAAATTGCAATATGGGCAAGTAGTATATTTAACAATAAAATGTTCACACATAATATAGATTAAAAGATTGCCAAATTATTTTTAAGCTGTATTTAGAATCTTGTCTGTGTGCAAGTAGCTTATGATCAGTAGCTGTTCAACTCCGATTACCCTCACTTAGTTTCTAAGAGAAAATATTTTCTTGTAAGGATTGGAAAATGAAATTGCAAAGGAATGTCTGGTACAATCGAACCACATCTATTCAGATCTAGAAAACATGCGCTACTATCCAATGTATGTGTGTATGCAAGCAGACACAATTCCTAGAGAAAATTTCCAATCCAAAAATTCCCTCCTGTGCCTATATCCCCAAATGTAATTAAGACACATTTCATAACAGTCTCGGATCAAAAAGAAAACAAGTCCTTTTAAGAGCCACATAATCACAATTACTACAATCAAAGTCATTGTTTACTAAGTTGCCCATAGCTGACTAACTGGAATTGTCAAACATGGAGATATTCACTACTAAGATCAGTTCTGTCTTACAGCCCTGCAGTCCTCCAGCTATGTAACCATTTCCAGCTAATCCATAGGCACTTATGACATCTCCCTTACACTCATCATCTTTTGGGAGTCTTTTCTGATTAATTTCATTCAGTCAATCATTTGGTCAGTCAGTCAGTCAATCAACTATTATTTTATGGAGTATCTATTAAGTAACAGTCATGTTTTGGGCACTAGAAACATATCAGTGAACAAAACAGACAAAAGTCCTTATCTTCATAGAGCTTATACTCTAATTGCATTGCATCCATGTTAAAGACATAAATACAGAGATGGTGAATAGTAGATATTTGGAAAAGATGAATAGAGAGTTATAGATAGACACATCAACAGATGGGAGTGTTGATACATAATTATTCTATATCTCCCAGGACACTCAGAATTATATAACTAAAGAGTATATTTGGAATCAGGTACGTTGCTTTCCAATTGTTTTCTTGTAACATTATGTGTGCATGTGATCTTCATTATGGATTTCCCTTGGGAAGAAATACGTTCTTCATTTTCTTGGTACTATAATCAGGGGGCAAGTTGTACAGTGCCCCCAAATAGACTATGAGTTCATTAACTGACTGTTTGTTAAACAATACATTGCATTTATTAGATGGTTTTTAACTTTTTAAAAGGCGCTTTCCCTCATAGAAGTAAAAAGTAGAACAGAGCTTACTAGAGGATAGAAATGGTAGGGGGAAGGGAGAGATAGGGAAAGTCTTGTACAGGGTACAAAATTACAGCTAGATAGGAGGAAAGAGTTATAATATTCCATACTCCTGTAGAATGACTATAGTTAGCAATAATATATAGTTTCAAATGGCTAGAAGGAGGATATTGAATTTTCAAACACAAAGAATTGAAATAATGGATATGCTAAAATTACCCTGATCTGATCACTATACACTATATGTACTGAAACACCACTATGTACCACATATAAAAATTTAGAGGCATTTTCAGGTACATTATTATTATAAATAACATGTACATGTTCTCCTTCTAATGCTAGATCAAGAAGGCTATGGATTGAAATAAGGGGCATAGTACAAGTAGTATTTGAGATCATCAGTTTTGTTTGCTAAGAGATCAACCAGTTTTTGTTTTTTTCTGAATGACTAACAAAATTCAGACTGTCAAAAGTGCAGACATTAGGCAATTTTAAAGCACAACATTAGGCCAGGAGTAGTGGCTCACAGCTGTAATCCTAACACTTTGGGAGACTGAGGCAGGTGGGTCATTTGAGCCCAGGAGTTCAAGACCAGCCTGGACAACATGGCTGAACCCAGTCTCTACTAAAAATGCAAAATAAAATAAAATAAAATAAAATAACCCAGGTGTGGTGATGCACCTGCACTCAGCTACTAGGAAGCTGAGATGGGATGATTGCCTGAGAAGTCGAAGCCACAGTGAGCCAAGATCATAGCACTGCACTCTAGCCTGCGAGACTGGAGTAAGACTCTGTCTCCAAAAAAAAAAATAAATAAATATAAGTTATTAAAATGCAGATTCCTGATCACCACCCCTAACCCAGGCATTCTGGTTTATTAGACTTAAAGTGATGCCCAGGAATACAATTTTTAACGAACATCCCTTAGGTGATTTGGATGCAAGTTCTGAGAAACATTGGTCTAGATAAAGCTTACTTGACTGCAAAGGATGGGCAAGGAAACGTCAGTCAATTTGATGTATCTTTTCCAACCTGGGCATGTTCAGATATAGTTTGGTACCAAAGCTCTGTTACAACAGGCAAAACACAATGATGAACCATTATTTCTGAGTGCTATAAGAACCACTGCTGCTTTAGATGTGTTGACCAGGATCTAGCTCCAAGGAGGAAAGAACTAGGATGCTTCTAATGTCCTAGTCTCATGGTAGGGTCTAGGGCTATAGACCTTAGAAGAGATTTGGGTCTCAGGCAGAAAAAGCTGGTTATAGCAAGCTCAGGGAATAAATCTATGACAATATTACACTTTGTGAGCCAGACAAAGATTGGAAGAAAGGTAATTTTGCCATTTTGCGAGACTTGCTTGTTCTCATCTCTAATATTCCAGATCTGGTTATAAAATGTGGAATGACAATGTAAACTAAAAATAAAGGCCTACCACAAAAAGCCAAGTCTGAAAATTATCATTTAATCCCAAATTTTATAATGAATTATAGCTGAGGATGTGAATGTGCTTTCAAACTCCAGCAGGAATGATACGGAAATAAAGCCTAAAGGTCAGGTATGCTACGGAAGAAGAAACAATGAGGCAGGAGTTAATTCTGAACTTCAAAAGTCCACATTTCCCACCAGGAAAGTGAATGGCCCAGCATTATGCTATAGCAATAATCTCATTTAAAAATCTATAACTATCATTATTTTTGCCACATACTGAGAGAGGTTTTGTCATAATCAATGTACAAAACAACTACTAGCAGAATGTAACAACTAGATATTTTCATAGATGTCAGAACAATTAGATGGCAAACATTCAAGTAACTGCAAGTTTAAATTATTAAACAATATTTTTCTTGCAAGGTAGGTGTTAGAAATTGATATGTAATATATAAGGGGGCCTGGAAAAATATGAGTCCCTATTTAAACCAGAGTAAGTATTTTTATACACATGAAATTCAAGATTGAGAGAGGTTCATTGCTTTGTTGAACTACATACCTAGGTTGTGCAGGATGAGGGAAATAAACTTCTACCCTTCTAATTTTAAAGTTAAAATATTTCATTAAAATATTTTAATGAATATAAAATATTTTAATGAATATCCATTTGTCTATCAGCAGACTTCTCTGCTGATAGATAAATGGATATATCAACATTTGGGGAAATTTTTCTGTCTTTTCATGTCATATTTAAAAATTTTTAAGAAAAAATTTAAGCATATGCAGAAGAAGAGAAAATGCTAACACGAATTCCCAAGTACCCATCACCTAGCAATGAAAATCTTGGTTCTTCTTACTTTCACTCACTCCCACCTCACCCACAGCTATTTGAAGTAAGTTCCAGGTATCATATCATTTCATCCATAAGTAGTTCAGCATAGATCTCTAAAAGATAAGTGCTTTTTTCTTAAAAAATAGCCACAACATACGGTTTTATATAATTTAATGAAATAAAAATACATTTAAATCACAGGCAAAAACATATGTATTATTTTATTGATAATTGGGAAGTTGTTCTAGGTGGTTCAAAGCTGAAATCTGGTGGTTATTAGTGACAGTTTTTCATACCGTAGTTTTCTTCATACCAGTACAAGTTCATATCATTTTTTTTTTCAAAAAACCCACAAATTCTTAGTCATCATATCTTCTTACACTCAGAAACTTCTGAATGAGTTATTTTTATTCTACCATAAGTATTGGGCCCTGGGAATTAAGAGATTTCCGACTTGAAAATTCCATTTTCATTGATTATAATGATAATCAACTGAATTATTCTCTTCCTCTAGAGAACTACAGAGCTTCTTGATTCCAGTGGCTAATAAAGACTCTGGTATCAAAAGCAGCACTTTGTTAAAAGGAGTGAGAATAATAACCCAAAAGCTCAAAACAGGCAGTGTTTCAGAAAACATACTAGTTGTCTTTGAAAGCCATTTGCTTTGTAAAAATCATTAACTATATATCAGTTAAATAATAAATAGCTGCATATAAATAATATGATATCTAGAATTGTTTCAAAATAATCTTGAAGGAGAATAGTGAATGGAAGTATAAATAAAATGAGATGGACCATAAGTTGATAAATTTTGAAGTTGGAAGATAGAAATTTATTATATTATTCCCTTTATTTTTGTGTATATTTAAAATTGTTCAGAATAAAATTTTTTATAAAGAGAATATGAATCACATGAAAATGACAAAATATACACAAAACAAAGTACTCAAACACTCTTTGCAAATGCTCCTGACCAAATCCACTCATCTATACAGCTAGCAAGTACTAATCAAATTGCTGTATGTTGCATCACTCTCAAGTTGACCCAAAGAACAGCAACAAAGGAGTGAAAAACAGGAATTTATAGAATTTGAATGCAACCAGTTTCAAAGAACACGAATTATTCCTTGGTTTCATGGGGGTTATCAGATGTTAAAAGCAGGACATAAAATTTTCTTTAAAAATACTGCCACAGAACAAGTCAGCCTCAGGGAAAGGAAAAATATGACTTCATATTTCAGAATAAATTGAAAATTTATAAAAAATTTGTCAGTATTCCAACACTTTATAGCAAATACTTTAAATTGAATAAAAACGAACAACTGAACTATAATAAAAATAAGAAAAGGCTTATTTGTTAGTGACAAGGAAACCTGTATTTAAATCTAACAAATAATAAAAGGGGGAGGAATACTGCACAATTCTGCAAAGTTTAAGTGTTCTGATGGGCAAGCAGTGTCCTTTTTCCAAATCTTTTTCTGGAGTTGTTAGAACTTGATCTCTGCTTGGCCTGACCCCCTTCAATGATGAAGTGGATATCCCGGGAGAAAAATGGTCTGACCAGCCCTGGGGCCCAGCATTCACAGACCCTAAGCCCAACTGCAGATGGGCATGCACAAAACTGTCCCCAAAAGACAGAGGCCTAGCGAGGATTGAGACAGCAAGCTCATAGCACTTTTTAAAAATTTCATATTGCCTTAGGCTCCAGAGCAAGGATGAGAAGAGAAGGAAGAAGAGGCAAGAAGGAAAAGAGAACAGAGGATGTATGAAGGAGAAGTTTGAGATATATTTTGTTCTTATTTAAAAGAGCACATAACACCCAGTATCTTTTAAAGGGAACCAAAAAGTTTAAAAATTCTTGTTTTATGTGTGCTTCTCTTACGGCAAATACCATATTTTACTTTGTATATAGTTTATCTGTGCATGTCTCTCCTGTTATATTCCTGGAGTGTAGAAAGTATTTGGAATTTATTTTTGAAATGCCATAGCCTATATTACAATGGTCATATTTGTCTTTAATATTTGTTGAATTGATTATTTAATCAATCGATTAATCCATTCAGGTGCAGCCAGCTGATAGGCAAGTAACAAGCCACAGCTGCAGAACCCATAGGTTAAATAATGTACCCCATATATTTCACCTTTCACAATGATCTAGAAATGAGAATATGCAGAAGAGTTGTTATGCTTTCATCTTATTTTTATTACTTTACATAGTGGGATTTGTGCAGCGTTCAGTGAATATAGCAAACATATTCCACATCTATTTACATATGGCCAGAACCTAAAGTTCTCTACCAACTACAAGTCTTTTAACAACTGAATTTAACATTGCTTTGGTCTTGTAGGTACCTTCTATCTCCGATTCAGAAAAAATATGAATTATCATTCATCTAAACAAAACATTAGGACAGTAGTTTCTTTTCAAACTAAGAGAGAAAGGTAGGTTTTCTGTAATATCCCTTGTTTAATAGAGTGCTTATTTATGAAACAAGACTCTCAGAAAAAGAAAAATCTTAACAATAAGGTTTTACAATATGAATTGTTAGTTAACTGCATTTACATCTAACTCAGTTAAGTAGACTATCCTGATTTAAATGTTTTTATAATTAAAATTCTATCTTTAAATTTTTTTAAAAAAAATCTATAAGCAAGAGTAAGCCAAATCACTCCTTTCAGAACTGTACAAAAATTGAGGAAGCATCTTGTCCGGGGCACTGAAGTTCACAAGTGAAAAAGCTAACAGCCAAGGATATCAACTGGCTTTACCAGGTCAGAGAGTGAAATCATAACTGAAACATCACCAAAAATCACATAACCCTGATAGAATATTATCTAAATTGTACAAATCACCTATTTGAAGATAAATACACATAATGACATTAAAATTTGACACTTCCATTTAATTATTGGTGTAAATCTGTAAATATTTATTGATTTGAAAACCATAATAACGTTAGCTGACTTTTTTAATCTAGTGGATTTCCTGGGATTTTTCCCAGCTGAAGTGTCATACACGTAGTCTGGAATGTATCTTAGACCCATAAACTTCAGCCTGCTGTACCAAAAATAGTGGACTCCTCAAGAAAGATTTATAGTACATGAAAGAAGTGGTATATAAAATAGAAACACAGCACTGAAGTTACTGAATGCTGATTAACTGTTGCCCTCAATTCCAAATATTTTTCAATCTCATAAACACACATTTGAAATTTTAAATAAAAGTCTAAGTATTACAAGCCATAAAAATAGTTAATAAGGTTAAAGAAAAAAAATTGGACCCTGAATTTTTTCTTGTTTTTATTTACCCCAAATGAGGTTTCTTTTCATTGGTCTTGTGTGTGTGTGTGTGTGTGTGTGTGTGTGTGTGTGTGTGTGCCGGTATCTCTTTTTTTCTAATACTCTTAACACACCAACTCCTGAATGTTTTTATTGATATATGTTTAAGAAATTTTATACATGTATTAGTGTGACCAATTTAGCTCTCTAAAATTCACCTTCATAAAGATGTAAATACCAAAAAATATTATACTTTATATAAGAATGAACTTCCTTTTCACTCATATTTTATAAAATAATTACTGTACATTTCTGAGACATCAATACATATGTGTTAAGTGTTTACCATGTATTTATTGGTTAAAAATAAATTACTAATTTCAGAATAAAATCATCACCAACATAATTCTGGATAAAAGTCCATCTACAGTGATATGAAGTTTCCAAAAGGAAATTAAAATTTAGTTCATTGATTTTTTGTCTGTTAAACACTAAACAATTTGCCTTGTACTTTTATGGATATTTTTACCTCCTATAAAATAACTGAAGAGCTTTTTATTCTGACCCTGTAGATACTGACAAATATATTTACATGCATACTTATAAAGATAATCTTGTATTTTCCAGAGCTGTTATTTACTGACAATATGCAGTGATACATGTGAGTTCTATTTTTGTATACAGATTCTTCTGGAAGGAGTTTTTAATTCAGTTAATTGTAACAAAATTAGTTCTGACAAATTAGGTAATATTCAAATCATTGGAATTTGCAGAGCATTGCTTCTACTGATATTAAAATTCTCTAAATTTGGGTGGGTTTTAAAGTTTAATTCTAATTTCTCTTTGTTCTTTTCCCAGGAAATCGATTTACTATCACCTGTGGAATTCCGTTGTGAATGACATATTTTTTCCCCCTTTGCAAGGAAAAGCTCAAGAGAGAATTCGCTTCACAATGACCCTGCTCTGCCCTGTATTTATGCGGCAATGATCCTCAGAAGAAGGATTTTGAAAATTCATTGGAACTAGAACCAAGAACGAATGTGATTCTGAAGACTTTATTGCTGCCTAAAATTCTATTTTAAGCTACTCATTATAATTCCTTTTAAAACAAAAGAAAAAAAGGAAAGGTGCTTTTTCTGTGACAAATGAAAGGCTGCGTTCTTGATGCCGAATTGCACTGTTCATTTCTTTTGGCCCTGTCTTTGTGGGGAGGGGTTCTTGTTGTTTCCTTTTTACTTAATAACAACAATAATAATATCAGATATTGGGCTAAGGATCTGACCAAACTGAAGGGGTGATATGGAAAAGATATATCCAGCTTTAGGAAGCAAATATTCCCTTGGCTGACAGCCCCTCGAGCTGTAATCCACAAGGATATCGTAGCACTGCGGTTCCCACACAAACAAATATTGGCACTTTCACTAGGAATCCCCCAAACCAAGTGGAAAGTGCGGAGCTCATACCTACAGAAGAGTGGACCCAAGGGGCAGACCTGGAGGGAGGAGGGTGAGAAGTTAGTAAGCCTTAAGAAACCAAATCACTGTTTCTTACTGCATTTACCTTTTCCTTTCCCGCTCCCTCCTCCCAAAAGAAAAAAATATACATTTATCAGCTGCCACCGGAATAGCTTGCGCTTTCTTTGCAACATTTCGTGCCTGATAATTAATGATGCCCGCGCCTGGCGCCTGTGGCCTGGGCTCGGGTTCCAGCCGCCGGCAGCCCCTGACGTCAGCGGCTGAGCTGCCTGCGTCAGGTCCCCAGCAGTCCCCCGGTGGCCTGGACTGGAGCTCCGGGGGCCCGCGGGGAGGGAGTCCCGGGCAGGGTAGGATAAAATCTCAGAACTGACGAAAGGGGCTTTCCTCGCGCCCGCCCGGAAAGTCCTGTTGTAGTTGGAATGGCAGCATTTGCGGCTCCGGGGTACTCACAGGCGCCCCAGGCTGCGACGACGGAGTCTAGAGGCCCGAACCCAAGTATAGGTTCCTGGGGTGAAACGGGATTGGAAGTTCTAGAATAAAAGGGCCAGGGAGAAACAGGGCAAGTCTATGAACAGTGAGTGCTTCCTTCCCTCCACTCTTATATGGGGCATTGTAATACTGTTTTCCACTGACTCCAAAAATGTGGACCTTAAACGAAATGGACCCACCGTTTCTATCTCAACTTGACACAACTTGGAAGTTGGGGCTCCCGGAGAGTTTCTCATCCGTGAGCTGGTGCTAGAACCCGCCACTGAGGGAAAATGAACTCGACCTCGCACTTAACCAGTCTTTCCTCTTTTCTTTCTCTCCCACCCTCCTCCAACTTTCCCTTCTTTCCTCATTCTTCTCACCTTAGACCAAATTTTACAACCCTCCCACGCTGGGGAGTTATCAAGATTATGGAAAGGTTTGATTTTCCAGTGGGGGCCTTGACCTCTATCGTCCAGAAAAGGGTCTTCAATCCCCTGCAGTTGCCCAAGTACTGAGACAGGGGACCTGAGTTTGGGAAGACTTTGGCCCATGCTTGGGACTGAGTCTACACAGCTCCGTCTGGAAAAAAATCCTGTAGCTCTCATGGGCCCTATCCTCTCTGGATTTCTTCAACGTAGGCTGTTGGGGAGTAATTTCTCTTCCCTGGAATCCTCAGAATATCTTTTTTCCATGATAGTGGTTGCCTTTCTCGTTTAACTGTCTGTCTTTTCATCTACAGCCGAGAATAGGCAGGGAGTGGAGGCAGGGACTCCCTGAATAAAGATTTGAAACCACAACTGATTTTTGTGCGTTTTCTCTTGGAATAAATTCGGGGCCCAGGAACCGCGCCTGCGTGGCTCGGGCAAAACCCGGCGGCAGAAAACAACACTCAGGTGTGGAAAATTGCTTCTGCCGCAGCGATCCGCTCCCAAGGACAGCAGCTGAAGGAAGTAAGCCGAGGGCTGCGGGGCTCAGAGCTAGAACACAATTTCGCTTCGCCCTCCAGCTTCCACCAGAGAGTGTCTGGGAGCTTCGGCAGCAGTGAGTTTCTCCCTTCTCCAGTTGAAAGCAATTAGCGGGCTCTGTTACTGGGGGGAAGAGAATAAAAGCATTTTCTGGGGATGCGCTTTTAAAACTTAGCGCTTTAATGACAACTTAAGCAAAAGAACACCTTTCTCGAGCCAGTCAATAAATACCGCGTGAGCCGTCTCACTCTCCAAGCAAGTGGCCTCCCAGTCCTGCCTGCAGCGACGCCTCCAACTCCAACCCCATCTGCGAGGCCGAAACGCTGCAAGTTCAGCCGCAGAGCGCCAGGCCAGGGACTTAGTGGCCAGCCTGCCTTCCTTTTCTGAACTCCAAAGTCTGGGGATAAGTCGAAACAAATTAAATCGAGACGCCTTTACTTTCAAAAGTCTTTAAAAACCTGTGACTATGACTATCCCCTTTCCATGTGCCCCACTGTCTGGTGGATATAAATTGTCACACTCTAGTATCTCTAGAGAGTAAAACAGAAATACACACACACACACCTCAAAAAAATATTGCCATAACTGTGACACTGTCTTCACAGCCTTGACTGGTGTTAGGATCTCTCAGAAAGGAATTCATTAAAAGGAGGTGATTAACCTTATTTATAAGCATTGCCTCAAAGTGGCAACTTAAAGGATTTTAGGAATTATTCAAAGAAGGTTTCTGTTCTGTTATTTTGCTTTGTTTGTTGTCGTTATTATTATTATTATTAATTTTAAAGGAGCTAGGAATGTGCCTTTTACCCGGTGTCCTTCGCTGCCCTTTTCAGGCAGCGATCCGGCTGCCTGACACTTGATTAAGCCTCAGGACTTAGAAAGATCATTTCCTCGAACACTAATTTGAGCAAAATCTGGATTGAGAGTGTAGGTTTACACGCCCAGCTCGAATGTCTAATGTATCAAATCCTCGTTAACGAACGGCCTGCTCCGTGGCTGTGTCAGCCAAAGGTCAGCCCCTTGCAACAGGGCACCGTGGTTCAAAAGCCCTCTTCCAGCGTCCTACCTCCCCCTCCCACCCAAAAATCCATCTTTCACATTTCAATAATAAAGCGCACGGAGCTCCAACTAGAAATGCCAAGGTTGTTTTTCTTTTTTTCCCTTCTTTCTTCACATTAGTGACATGTAAACGACGTGACCTAAGGCAACTACTGAAAAATTAAGTTTATTTTTTCCAGTGGGAAGGAAGTGCAGTTAGTGGACAAGGTAATTGTTGAAGCGTCCTCAAGAGGCACGTATATTTGAGAAGCTGTGACTCTTAGAAACCTTAACTTAAAATAGCAATAATAACAATTTCACAGCATTCAAATGGAAACCGCCAAGTAAACTTTGTTGGAGACCTTAGTGATTACAAACTGCTTAGGGAAAGAGATAATTCTCCTCCCCCGCTGTCCCTTTCCACTTTTAGAGATCAGCAAAAGCTTATTCTTAAAAGATGGCTTTGGTGTCCATAGGGCCAAGAGGCTCCAGAGGAGTGGGCCTGCACTCTTTTCGCTCCCGCCTCACTGGGGAGCCCAGAGATACTCCTGACTACCCTGGAGTGTTCGGCGTATAAACGTATACACCGCAGCGGCAGAGGCCGAATGGGCGCAGCAGTTCCAAATCAGTCCAACTTCTCGGCGCGCGCCTCAGGCCACGCGCGCGCACTCTGGCTCGGGCAGGGCCGCGTCCGCTAGTAAGGTGGCGGGGCGGGGTAAGGGAGGAACGCGACTTACCAGGTCTGGGATCTAGATTGCGGGCAAAGTTGGTAGCTGAGAGGCCAGGCAGGCAGAGTCAGTCCTACCGGAGACGGGCAATTTGGGGAGGGCTACTGCGCGAGTGGAGGGAAAGGAAAGCACCAGTGCGGTTTGGGGGTCCCCCTTCTCTTGGTCCATGCCCGCGCTCCCGCGCCACCTCCACATGCTAAGCTTGGCCTGGCCGGGAGAGGACCCAGAGCCCGCCTAGCCGTCCTCGAGCGAAAGCCTCCGGGGCTCCTGGGCTCTGGCGCCGACCCTAGGGACGCCTGGGGGCGGGGAAGGGACGTCCCCACTCTCCAGCCCAGGAGAAGGCAACCGCGTTGCCTGCACCGACGCTGGCTGCCAAGCTGAGAAGCCGGACAAGTCCGCTGCGCTGGGCCGCTGGCTTGCAGACCCTGACCCGCTTCCGCCCTCGCCCCTCCCTTCCCTCAAGCCCCTCGCCAAATGAAAAGGGTTCTTTGGGTCTTGGCCTTTTGGGGAAAACGAGGGAACCCACGCTGGGTTTGAGTTTTCTGTTCAGAGTGAGGCCCACAGAGGTCATCGTTAGCTTGAAGTCCATAGAATCTAGATCGCCCCTTCCCCACAATACTCAAACACAAAGGGACCCAAATTACGAATGGATTTCTTCTGGGGTGGCCCCTGTGGTGGGGGTGGGGGCGTGGAACGAAGGATTCTTCGTTCCTGAGTAGACGCTGGGCGCTCTGGCTTCCGGGACCCTGGGACTGAAGACGTCGAACCTTTGTGCTCCAGCCGCTTTCCACCTAGTCATGGGTAGTGGGGATTGAGTGGCTTCTGCCAGGCCTCTGTGGGCCTAGCACTCGGTGGCAGTGGGTAAGGATCGACAAGTCCGGCAAAGAGACCTAGAGTACATGCTCTTAAGCCATCCTCCCGTTATTGAGCTTGGAGACTCGCGAGTTTGGGTAGGAAGAAAGGCATTGTCCTGGCAGGAACATTTCCAAAGGCTCCCTTTCTGCCTCCTCAGGTTCAATGCTGAAGGCTTGGGCAGTGGTGATTATCGGGTGAAATGATACTGTGGTCCCCAGATTGCAGAACTGGCACAGATGGAGCTGGGCCTGGGATGGACCGCAATGTGAGCCGGGTACTGACCCAAGGCATCTCCTGTTCCCAGTGAGGGCAGTGAAACAGTAGGCTCCAAAAAGTGAGTCTACCTGTTTGTTGAAAGTAAAAATCTAGAGGACTGGAACCCGTCAGCAACCACTTCTGATGTTAAGGGACCCAGGATTCTGACTAAAACACCCAAAGGCTGTAGATGTCAGTCCATCGGAGGATGGAGTGACCCAGGGACCCTCACCACTGCTCCTCCCCTTTGTTTACAAGCATTGGCCACTCCACATAGACAGATTATGTGCTCACTCTGTAAATGTCAGCACACTGGCCATCAAAAAACCATGCAGATCCCCAAGGATGTCACTAGGAGAGGAAAGTAATAATCCAGCGACTGAACCCAGGTGTCCTTCACCAAACCCTGAACTTGCCGGTCTCGAGGCCAGGGCAGTTTCTCCAGCAGTCCCCACGTTTCGATTTAACAGGACCGTCTCAACTCCAAGACAGGCAAGCTGACTAGTATTATTTGGAAAGGTTCAAGTAGGAACCCTAGAACAGTCATTTAAGTAAATGGCGCGTAGTCTCCCAAATGGGGCGGTGGGAGGCTGGGGCAATGCCAGAGAGCAAAAGGAACTAGGAGAAAAGAGTGGGAGAGACAGGCGGAGAGACAAAGACAAGCCGACACCCAGACTTGGATCTGGGCAAGGGAAGAGGGTAGGGCCTAGGAAACCCCCCCGTGCCGCTCCCGGGTCACCTCGGGCCTGAGCTCTGGCTACGGGCAGGCTAAGTGAGTCGAGGGGACGTCTTCGAGGGGCTAGGGATAGGAGTGAACAGCCGGGACGACAGCCCCGGCTTGGGAGAGAAGAAGGCCTCCTTGGTGGGCCCGGGGTAAACCGGAAACCCAACAACCCGGTGCACTGGGGTGTGGCCGGCTGGGGCTCGAGCACCCCGCAGCCCCCGGCCTTCGGCGAAGGAGAGGCCCTGACTGGCCCGCTCAACTCGCGGTCCCAACGGCAGCAGCCCCAGGTTGCTCTAGCCTCTGCTGTCGGCTAGACATTGTGAACTCACTTAAACCAGCGAGGTTTGAAAACAAACACGTGCAGCTTCCCCGCCGCACTATTTTGGGAGCCCAGCCAGCGACTTTCACAGGCCGGAGCCTCTGCGTGCTTCTCTCTACAGCCCGCGAGGGCGGGGGAGTCTCATGCATATTCATCAGCACGTGGAACCTCGGGCCACGGGCCGCGCATGCGCACAGCTCGCCCGGCCCGGCCAGAGCCTGCAGCGACGATTTGGGAAGCGCCCCGCCGGGCTGCGGGGTGGCGGCAGGGTCCCTCAGACGCTGACGACCCAACCTTCCGTGGAAGTGTTGTGGGGAAGTCCTGCTGTTGCACCCCCCACAACGACCCCGGAAGACTGTTTCCATGCTTTCAAGAAATCCACCAATGCCAAAATTTTCCTTTACGCATTCCGTCCTACCCCTGTTCTTTCTCCACAACTTTCAGTTTTCTTAACCAGAGGCTAGGATTTTCCCGGATGGATGGAAAATGTTTAAAAAGGAATCGCGATGCGAGCTTATCCCACCGTTTACGTTCCTGCTTTCTGTAACCTAATGGACATTGCTACACAAAGTAAAGATGTAAAATAACAATTTTTCAAAGTTTGCTAAGGTGGACGACTTGGGTTTGCTTGCTCTTGTTATTTTTAAAGATGTGATTCCAATATGTTTATACTCATGCTCAACAGTTGATTCTTGTGTGTGCTATAGGTGAAAATATCACTGTTTAACTTTCACAACCCGTGGATTCTCCTGCATGTGCTTACAGAGATGTCTCACAACCATCAGAGACAGCCACAGTACTGTGGACAGTTGACACACTGTCAGTCTATGGCATCTTCACTGCCAAATGATATTTCCACTCTAGATAGCTAAACCCGATTTTTTAAAAACTCAACTTTAGATAGCTAAACCCGATTTTTTAAAAACTCAACTTTAGTATATAACATCAATTGGAAACTTCATACTGTTTTAGTTCTTCACTTTAAAGTGGATATCAGCTTTAGGAACTGATGACAGATCCCAGCTTCCACAGTGAAAATAGCCCCTGGTTTGGCCTGATGTGTTTCCTCTTGCTAAGGAACGCTGTAGCAAACCAGGCTTGCATAGATTTAAAGAGAACATTATTCATATTTTGCACCTATTACATCATTATATTTGCAATAAACTTTGAGGAAAAGGATCAAATGTGACATGTTATAAGAAGTTAACATTTTTTGTTATTTCTTGCCCCAAACTAGTGGTTATCATTTTTTAAAAATTGCTGTATGCATACCCATAATAATCTTAATTTCTATATCTAACTAGTTTGAATGGTACGTATTACAGAGGATGGACAGGGTGGTTAAAAAGCTGAAAGAGAGACTACCATAGGTAACTTGTACTTTAGCGGCTTGATGGCACAGATAGGATCATTCTTTCCATTGCCACATTATTTTCAAGAATTCTAAAACAGTTGATATCAATTGTGACTATCTTTATGAAAACACTTCTCCCCTAAATACGAACACATAATTCTAAGAACTGTACTTGATGCTGTAACTAGAGAGGAGATAAATTTGTAATTAGTATTTTCAGTTGGAAAAATGAAAGAAACATAAGTTGGGTATGTGTAAGAGCTGACATCTTTATATCTAGTCCACAGTGAAGGGCACAAGTGCCTTTGAGTGTGCCAGACCACATACAGTAACTCTTCATAACGTCTTAAACTAAATCCTCTCTTTAACACCTAAGGCCTTCTCCAAGTCACCTCCTAAAAAGCAGTATGTTCAGGTAACAACTCCAACAGCACTGACTCACAAGGGGTCCCAGATACTGATTAAATGTTGGCCTCAAAAAGAAAACTTCTAGAAGGTTTTGGGGCTGGGTGACGTACTTGGGGGTGTAATTATGTGGCCAGCCTTTTAAAAGTTCTGAGAAAACTTCACAATCAACAAATAAAAACATCTAAATGCCAGGCCCATCAGCAAAGAAGGTTAGTGCTATTTTCATTGTCAGCTAAAAAAGAAAAAAGGAAAAGATAAGCAGATGGGGCAATTGAAAGGTTACATCTTTCTTTTGGAGGTGGTTTGCTTTTTAAAGGTTAACTTGAATGCTTGACTTTAAAAAAATCAAAATCATCAGCTGCAAACGCTTAAAGCAGTTGGGGGTAGCTTTTGAAGAAGAAAACAAAGGATCTGAAATGTTTGAAAATTACTTAGCCCCCATATAAATGGTGTTTGTATATTTATATGCTTGGTCTATAAATGAACACACACACATACCACAACTCATTTCTCTTCATTTCTCAAATATGATTGCTTATACTCAGGCATTTTCTGTTGACACAACGTAACTTTTTAATAACTTGTTAGCTGTTCTAATCATTTGGTAGTATTCAGAATACAATGCAGTTGCAATATGAACCAGGACAGCATTCTGCCTAAGTCAAAATCTACAGCTACACACAGGAAACAGCCATTTGCAGCATCTTCAGCTCCTGCTAAAGAGAGTCTAACAATATATTTTGCTGTTCACATTCATGTATTTCAAAACCTAATAACCCATGAAGAAAAGTATGAAGAATACATCTCAAGAAGCAGACATTAAAGGTACCAGCAAAATAATAGACTACATTTAAGTCTGAAGCATTATTTTAGGCCACCTATATCATTAATGACTTTTTCTTTGCAATAGGTGTTGGAAAAGAGAATGCACACGAGAGCTGGTTTAAATGTTGGCTTCTATTATGTTTCTTTGCTGTGCGTGAGATTATTCACCAATGCAAACACACTACTCTTCAAATGTTCTTTTAAAAATTATTTGCCCTTCAAAGTCTAAATAGATATTTGAAACATGAAGTCATTTTGAAGTAAACATTTATACCTAAAATTTATCTTTAAAATATCCTACTTAAATCATATGTCGTAGTGTAATATTTAACCATCAGGTACACAACAAAAATTAGACACATAATTCCAAATTTCAAGTAAAACTATATTCAGGAATAGAAATATTTAAAGAAAAGATGAACTCATCATTTACTATCTTCTTAAATGCACCAGCAAATTTACAAAAGTACCACTATTATCATGTTTATCATTATCACAATCATAACAGCTTATCAGACAACCTGATCTCAATGAAAGTGGGAAGGATTATTAATTTTGGTGTTATCTTTTCTAGAAAGGGGCATCTTTATTCCTCTTTCTATTTTTAACTATTGGACCTAATGTCTGGAGTCACTTCAAATGCAACATTGTTAATCAATTTCAGATTTCCAAACCAATTGGGGCTAGCTTTTGGTTTGCAAATTTTTGGAAGAAGCAGCAATTCCTGCTTAGGTATTCAACTTTCATAAATCTCACTAAACCTTGCAAGGTGGCGCTCTTTTCATGAAAAGCCAATATTATTGTTATAATCAGAAGAATATTATTTAAAAAGCTAAACATCACCCTCCCCAGTGTTTGATGTGCTATAGTAAGTGCAGCAAATTCCTTCCTCAGCAAATAAGACTGTTGACTAACAGTGACAAATACAAATAGCAAGAGATGAAAAGACAAGTCAACAAAGGATTCTTAAAGATAATTGAACATTTTTGTCTTGTAATTGGCCAATGGTATAATCTGAAACATTAATTTCACTTTAAAATAAATGTATCTTAAGGGGTTATCATACTTTGTGGGGTTTTTCCTCTTGTTTTCTTTCTCAGAGTCAAATATGGCCTGCGGCTTCCTGAACACATATAGTATAATAAAGAATCAGGTCCACGGTCCTCCTTCCCCGGTGAGGTCAGTTTCAGCTGCCTGCTCTGTACCTCTACAGCCTAGCAGCTACAGCCAAGGGCCTGATTTGTGATCTTCGGCTACGTAGTCTGCCTAATGGGGCGATCATGCAAGCTACAACCAGAGACAAAGAAGCCTGCGTTCCTACCAGCGCAGCTAACTTCATGGAAGCAGCATAGCTTGCAAATCTATCAAACTAAACTGCAAGAAAGACAATCTGATTTAGAGAAAAGGCGTCTGCCACAGTCATTAAGCACAAGTAATTTAGATTTTTTATATTGTCTGCTCATTTACAAATTTACTGTATCAACGCCAACCAATGGAACGAATTTCTTAAGTAAATGAGAAATAAATAAAAGAGATAGAAAGATAATCAAATTACTTAAAATAATCCTCTTCTCTAGATGTATTTTTGAGGGAACTAGTCACAGTGGCAAAATCATAGGAATAATAACATATCATAGGAAGTAATTAATTTAAATTAGCATCATGTTTGAAGAATATAAGTGAAACGCTTTATAGACATTTACTTTTGTACAAAGAAGGAAGGCCTGGAAAAGCATGCATCGACATTCTGAAAATTAGTTATGGTCATAAATGGTTTAATTGAAGACAGCAATTTAAAATATGATATTGTAAATCTGCAACTCGGTTTCAGCCCGGGGAATTTAATCTAGGGGCAGCGGAACCCTCCACTGCAAGTTCATTTGCAACGTTGGAGAGCGAGCCCCTGAGCTTCTGACAATTCGTCTACATTAATATTGATGTCGCCTGTGCAATCTATTTCTGTTATTTTTATGGTTGTTATTCTACATCTGCAAAGGTCATTTAAATTATACTGCGGCCGAAAATTTGTTTCATAAATTTTGATATAAATACTAATTACACTCTCTCGGAGAGCCAGCAGGGTAGCATTCATTTATCACGTTTATACGACCTGCAATGACAGAAAGGGAAGGCAAGGGAGACTGGAGAGCTTTTCCGGAGACCCTTTAAGACTGGCAGAAGAGGCAGCAGGTTGCTGGTGGGTGAAGAAGAAATTCCTACCACAATCACTGAGATTTAAGAATCTTTAATAAGGTACGAAAGGTTACCAAACAGTTCTGGAAACTAAAGTGTACATACGAGTTCTTCTAGCCATAAATATTGAAGAGCTGTAACATGGATAAACCGGCCCTTTACATGCGGATAAATATGGAAACTAGGAATTATATACATTATGTGGTTGTATCTTTTGCCAAAAGCAACGGACAGTTATAGTTTATATCTTTTTTTAATATCACTTTACATAAACGAATGGAACAGTTTGACACGCAGATCCAGGCTCGTACTATACGAATTCTTGACAGGACGTGAAACAACATTTTACTGCACTAAAGTACTCAGACTTTGGGACGAAATGTTTGCACTTTATACAAAAAAAAAAGCACATTAATACCAATAATATTCGGTTAGGTCGACGTGGAGACTGTAATCGTACAAAGTAATTCACATTTTGGTACACATTTACTAGAACATTCTTGCCATTCAGTACAAACAGTTGGCTTTCGGCCGCCCACCCCTCCCCCTCCCCCCACCCATCCTGCCCCTCCCCCCTCCCCCAATGCAAAGACCACAACGCCACAATCCCACCCACCCGCTCCAACCGAGATATAACTATATACAGAATTCAACAGTACAGTTTTAAGCTAATAATTCTGTATTTACAAGATCACAAAGAAAGAAAAAGCCGAAGCCCCAGAGAGCCCGTTCCGATCCGACAAGAAACTGGCGCTCGGGGTTGGCGGCATTTGGTCAGGCGGCCTCCTCCCCCTCGACCCCCTACCGCACCTTGGGTACCAAGCCTTTGCCAAAAAAAGAAATATTCTGAAAGCGAAAGGAAATTTCTAAAAGGTTGATGCTTCCTCTCTCACTCATCCTGGGTCTATTGACAGATTTTTAAAAAAGGATTGCGGGGTCTGTGTGGGGGCTGTTTCGATTCGCAGGGTTCTTTCAGTAATGTTGTGTATACGTGTGTGATCAGTCTCTTAAATAGCGTTTTGTTCGGTGTTTTGTTTCTGATTTTAAACGTACCATTCGTTAAAATTGGAAGAGAGTGCGCTGTGGCCAGCTGTGTGGTGGACCGCGGAGGAGGAGGGCGATAAGGAGCTGGTGGTCGGGTTGTCTGTGGAGGGAGACACGATGGTGGGAGGCGTGGAGGACTCGTAGCCTGAGCTGGCGGCCGGCGAAGGCTGCGAGCCCTGCGAGGAGGATTCGTGGACCTGCAGGAATAAAGTCGCGTTTTTACGGACATAAAGAGCCAATGCGGCGGCTGCCTAGAGGGGCCAAGGCCGCGAGTGCCCTTCCTCCTAGACCCCTTGGAGCCCGACCCCAAATGCAGTCGAGGCCGGATCAGCGTAACTTGGTGCTTGGTTCGCCGGCACCGGCCTGCAGACGCCTTGCTCCTGGGAATGTCATCGACCGCAGGGCTCACAAAAGAAAAATAGGTCTGGGAAGTGGGAGGCTAGATTTGAGGCCAGAGACTGCACTTTCCTTCCCCGAATTTTGCTCGCCCACATTTAGGTGAGCCAGAGCTCAGGCCTGGGCGCAGGAGTCCAACTCTACAGTCTCACGGGGCCAGGGGGAAGGGCCTCAGTTTCGGCAGCGTCAACCTCCTGCAAAAGCCCTAGCTCTGGGCCAAATTCAGCGGCGGCCTTTGCTCGTACTCGCCTCTTAACTTTTATCATGAAACCATTAATTTAAAACGGCCTTGGGCACTCCCATCCCCTTTTCCAGGTCCCTCCCTACCCTCTCGGCCCAGCTCCACTGAGTGAAACCTTTGCCTTCCCGTTTCCTCCGGCTCCCGCCACCGCCTAGCTGCCACTCGCCGCCCAACCCCGGGCCGAGAGCCGAGTCAGCTCCTTCCTCAAAGTGAGGCGGCGAGAGAGCAGCGATTACCTTCATGTGTTTGCGCAGCGAACTGGGGTGCGTGTAGGACTTGTCGCACATCTTGCAAAGATAGGGCTTGTCGCTCGTGTGCACGTGCATGTGCTTCTTGCGGTCGCTGCTGTTAGCGAAGCGCCGGTCACAGCCCTCAAACTCGCACTTGAAGGGCTTCTCCCCTGGTGCGAATGGAGAATGAGAGGGGCCTAATTAGAAAAAATTCCGCGGCCGTTTTTCAAAAACTAAACAAATGGAAAAATAAAACAAAAAGCCAGCAGCCCAGGATTAGCACTTTGCAAGCTTAAAAACCCGGAACGTTAATAAATTCATATATCTGCAGCAGAATTATAAATATCTTAACTCTATTTTAATCTCTAATACAATTAGATCTACGTTTTATTTTTAGGTTTAAAAAAATTAGGAGGAGGAGTCAGGTTTTAGCATCAGGTCTGGGAAGTCGTGATAACCAGAGCTATACACACGATTTCAGATTACTTCTACCTGGCTCCCGGTTTCTAGTTTTCACGTTTAAGGCTTATTCTCCTGCCCTATTGCTTTTCTCTCCTCCTCCTGCCCCCTCCCCGACGCTCCGCAAACCCTCATCGCCTCCTCCAACCCACCCCACTCCCTATAAACACTCACATTTTATGGCGGAATCTGTAGGGGAGATAACTCAACGCCGCCAATTCTTCCCTGACTTGGCGTTAAACCCAAAGTCCCAAGCATAGTCCTCAGACCTCACCCGGATAAATCAGAATAGGAAAGGAGACCCAGTTCCTGGTTTCGTGGGCGCAAGGGGCCCAAAATGTCTTGCCTCATGCCAGACTACAACCCTGAGCTCACGGGAACTTTTTTTTTTTTTTTTAAACTATTCCAGACCTGTGTCTTGATTATTTTTTAAGGCCAAAGCTGGGGACCCGGTGTTCTGAAAACCACCCTCATGGAGTCTAATGGACAAAAAGGTCTTCTTCGCTTTGCTTGGACTTTCTCCACCCCTCAAGCCCACGCTTAAAACCAGTCACTACTAAAATTGAACTCTTCAAATGCATAAAGCTTCAAAAGCCTCCTCAATCTCAAATTATTTCCTTTCTCCCTTCTGTCTCAATTTTGTTTTTTTCTACACCCCCTAACCCGATCGCCTCAATTTCCTCAGCTCTTTCCTTTGGCAAAGTCCTCAATGAAGTACCTGGAGAGAGATGTTAGCAGCAAGCAAGCGTTTAGATTTGTCTGCAGCCTGAGCAGCTGGTGCCTCCGCGGCTGCCCGCAGCCAGCCACTTTCCCCGGCTTCGAAAGCACCAAGGTCTCCGCCAAACCAGGTTTGGCTTCCTGTTCTCCGGAACTTTTTTGTTCCTCATTTAAAAAATCTGTATCTCCAGATCCTTCTTGTCTGCCCTCTGTTTTATTTTGTGTTTTCATAACTTGAATCCCCAAACTAAAAATCAGCGCACACTTTCCCTGCCTGCCTGCCGGAATCTGACGCCCGGATCCCACCGAGGCTCATTTGTGCGACCTGGCCGCTGACTTTCGGATTTTGGGTCCCAGGCCCAAGTGGGATGGGTAGGGGTCCTACAGCGGTTTCCGTACCTGTGTGCGTCCTTTTGTGGATCTTTAAGTTCTCGGAGCGCGCGAAGACCTTGCCACAGCCAGGGAAGGGGCAGGGGAAGGGCTTCTCGCCCGTGTGCACGCGGATGTGGTTAACCAGTTTGTATTTGGCTTTGAAGGGCTTGCCCTCGCGCGGACACTCCTCCCAGAAGCAGATGTGGTTACTCTGCTCCGGGCCACCTACGTGCTCCACGGTGACGTGCGTGACTAGCTCGTGCATGGTGCTGAAAGTTTTGTTGCACGACTTTTTGGGGTTGGCCAGCTGCTCGGGCTCGATCCACTTGCAGATGAGCTCTTGCTTGATGGGTTGGCGCATATAGCGGAAGAAGGCGCCGGCGCCGTGATGCGCGGCCATGTTCACGTTCATGGGCCCGTAGCCGTGCAGCTGCGGCGCAGCATAGTGCTCGGAACGCGGGCTGGTCACCTGGCCGTACTGCTCGGGTCGTGGGTACATGTCCCCCGAGAAGCCGAGCCTCATCTGCCCGTTGACCACGTTAGGCGAAGCGTGGCCGGCAGCCTGCTCGTGAAGCCCGGGGAAGAGGAGGTGGCCCGCGGCGTCCGTGTGGCCGTGTGGGCCCCCGAAGCCCCCGGCCGATGCAGCGAAGAGGCTGTGCTGTGCGCTGGCTGCCGCCGCCGCGTCGCCAAAACCCCGGTTGCGGAACAGAAAGTCCCGCGTGGAGTTGAAGGCTGCGCTGGAATAGGAGCCGACGTGGCCGGGGTGATGGTGATGGCCCAGGGCCGCAGCTGCGGCGTAGCCCGGCGCCTGCGACGTGAAGGCCGTCTGGCCGGCCGAAGCCAGCTCATGAGAACTGGGGTTGAGCTTGAAGGCGCCCATGCCGTCGGCGAACGGGTTGATGCCCAGGCCCACGTCTCGCTCGGCCACGTCGCCCGCGGAGTGGTGGCGGGACGCGCCAAAGGTGGTCACGCCGATCGCTGGGTACTGGGGGCCGGCGTCCAGGAGCATCGTGGCTGCTCGGGGCGAGCCCCGGCCTCCCCCGCCCCCCCCACCCTCGCCAGCCGAAGAGGGAAAATCGGGAGGAGGAGGAGGAGGAACGAGAGGAGGAGGAAGAGGAGGAAGAAGAAGAGGAGGGAGGGGGAGTCGACCCACCTCGCGAAGTCCTAGCCTGCAGGCAACGGCGCGGCGCACCGGGGCGCTGGCCCGGCCAAACGCAAAGTAGCCGGACGGCTGCGGGCCGCGAGTAAGGCAGGCTCCAGCGCCCGCCACGTAGACCCTGCCGGCCCGGCTCGCACTTTCTCGCCGCTCAGTCTCTGCCGAGAGGGCCGCGTGTCAAGGCTGCCCGGGAAAAGGCGTGGAGCATCTCAGCCCCCCAAAAAAACTTCCTCCTGGATTTGTAGCATAGAGGAATGTGAGCACCAGAACCGCGGTTGCTTCGCCCTCTCTCCGCCTCGCGCTGCGCGCCCCTTCTCAATTCTCCACTAGCCCCTCGCCCTTTCTTTTCTCTCTATCTCGTTTCTCTCAGGCTCGCCTCCTCGCTCCTTCACTCTCCTTTTTTCCCTCTCTGCTTTTTGCAAAAAAAAAAAAAAAAAAAAAAAAAAAGTGGGTGGGGGGGAGAAGAAAGAAAGAAAAAGCCAAAGAAAAGGCGCAAATCATGCACAATATTGTCTTTTGCGGTTTATCTTCCTGGGGAGAAACTTTCACCTCCTCAGCCGGGCGGTGAGCGCGAGACTGATAGCAGCAATCATTCCTGCAGATAAATGAATTGAAAGGACGACACCGTCCCCCCCCTTGATGAATGGGAGCAGGGGGAGGTGTCACGTGCTGCGGACGCTGGCGCCCATTGGTGCGCCCGCACTCCCCCCGCTTGCAGCCGCCGCGCCAACGGAGGGCGCGCCGAGGCGCTGAGCGCAGCTCATTGGCCCGCCCGCCTCATCAATCCCAGGTATTGTAAAGCGCTTGACATCCCCTTTTGACAAACCAGGACTGCCAGGAGAAGCAACTTTTTTTTAGCCAAATTTTTTCCCTCTTCTCACGGAATTTTTTTTTTTTTTTTTTTTTTGCCACGATTCCTTTCCTTCTCACAGTTGTATGCATTCCTCCTCCTCCCTTGCCCCCCCCCCCACCCCCGCGCGGTTCTTCCCCAAACCTGCTCTTCGCTGAGCGATTAGAGACTTCGGGCGTCTCCGGGTGCAGGAGGCGGGGATGGGGCTGGTAAACACAGCAAAGGCACTTCCAGAATGTCTCGATTCAGCAACTTTCTTTTCTTTCTTCCCCCTTTCCCCCCATTCAAGGGCAGCAAAAAAGGCTTTTGTTATTTGCTCCTTTTGAAGTTTGTTTCCCTCTTGCTTAGTCCCCCTCCTGTTTATAATTTAAGATCTTGGGAGCACACGGGCACTATGCTCTCTTTACAAGAAATGCAATTTCTCAGTGTAACCGGTAGCCTCTGTATTCCTCGCTTTTCTCTAATCAGACTTCCTGCACCACCGCACCCCCCCAAAACACACACACACACACACACACACACACACACACACACGTGCGCGCGCGCGCGGATGAAAGCGCTTAAGTTCCCAGGTTATTGAGATTGGAATTTTTTAACGGCAAATTTGAAACGTTGTTGACAATTTCCTTTTCTTTTTCCCTCTCTTGCCTTATTTTTCTCTTTTCTCTCTTTCCCTTGTCTCCCTCGACTGCCCCCGCTACCTCTGTCCCTCTGGTCTCCTCTTCCCTACTTGGGCCCCTTTCATTCAGGTAAAACTGTAAATTTCCCAATGCGCCATTGTCCCCTTGGACTGCCCAAAGCTCCCTAGAGATCCCCGAATACTTTTTTGGTATTTAAATCCCCAATAGATAGGAGCAATGTAAATTTTGTGACATTCAAACCTTTTCTAGTTCACAAATCAGTCACCCTTGTCACAGTTATTGAAATTCCGCAACTCGCCACACCAGGACGGTGGAAAAAGCGGGCGCGGTCTTTGTTGCCGACCAGGCTTTTGATCGCCAGAGAAAATTTACTTACCTTCAGATGAGTGAACAGAAAAAGAAATAACACTCCCTTTGATTTAGTTAGGAAAATGCAGACATTTGGATTCAGTGCAAACATACAACACTCGCTTGTTTTCGCGATGCGGCCCTCGATTAACCTGTCTTTGCCTAGCGCAAAGTCTATTCAACAACTGCGCGTAGTTTCTTTTTGTCCCGTCCACAAAGAGCCATTGACTATATATTAAAATGATTGTTGAAAGGTAGGGGAGTATGGTACTTAAAAGCAGGAAAAAAAAAATCCCTGTGACTCAATCAATTAAGCCAAGCAACATTTATGCATTTCAAAAAATGCTCGCAGATGCGGGGGGTTGTGGGGCTGAAGGTTGCATTTCTCCACAGCTCTGTTTAAAACTCAGCAGCTCTGGCCAAGGGTTTAGCTGAAGCGTCTGCATATTCATTAGGTCTAATTATTTTCTAGTAAGGAAAACACAAAAAGCCAAGAGTCGGAATCCTTCAATTTACCCTTTGTTTCTAACTTCATTTGGCTTCTTTGCAGCTGAATCAAAGCCCTAAACTCTTTTCCAGACAAAGAAACCTCAACTCATCCTTTCACAGGCGGCCCGGTTAGGAAACTCACCAGTGCCCCAGAGAGAGGAAAATGAACATGAATATATATATTTTTGCCCTGACGCCGGCGCTGACTACACGAGCTGGAGGAAGGCAGGGTCAGCGTCTGCCGCTCCTAGCCTTTCTGGTTTTCTGGTCTTCTCACCGACTAGATTCTCGCTTGGGGCTGGCCGGAGGGACTGCACTTTTCATGGAATCTGCTTGCTCAAAAGTCGGCCTGGGTATCCGGGATAATTTCTCGGTGCCTGAAGGGACTTGGCTGAGCATTTGTGCTTTTGCTGGGAAATAGAAATTCGAGAAGAAAAAAAAAAAATCAATTGCTCTATGCCCATCAACAAGTCTGAGTCTAGCAGCCCAGCATTTCCCACCAACTTTGAGTGGAATGGAATGGAATGAGGAGTGCAGGGAAAGAAAACGCTGAGACATTTTTAAAAATTATTATACACTTTTTTTATTAGAAAAAAAAGATATACCGGAGTCACTAAGTCTTTTTACCTACAAGGGATCCTACTTCCCCTGGAGCTGAGCAAACCTCATTTGCAAGGAGAAGTTTTCTCTAGAGGCTGTATTCCTCTCACTAGGGAGAACAGACATTGAACCCACCTCACCCGCCTTTCAGGGAAAAAAAAAAAAATCCAACAAGGGAGGGGATCGAAGGGGGAAGGGTAGCTGTTGGGAGGGGGAGAGGGAAAATAATTCTTCAAAAAAGAAAAGTCAGTCTTCTTCTCTCCAGTCTGTGGAAAATCCAACGGGGAGGTTGACAAGAGGGTATTTTTAGGAAACACATCCAAATATACAGGGTAAGAGTGAATGTGAGAAAAAAAAAAGTTGTGGGTTGTAGAAGTTATCAAGTGGGATTTGCGGCGCTCTCTGCAGGAAACGCGAGCGGCTCCAGTTCAAAGCCACATGCACCAACGTGACATATAAGCCATTAAAATATCATCCTGACGGCTCATTTCTGCTTCATCATACATTCCCTAACTGCTTCCCGAAAGCTGGAAAAGGAGAAATGAAGGATGACCGCCTCGCTGGAACCACAAAAGAGAGGCTTGGAGGGGTTTGTGGTCCCCTCTCAGCCACCCCGAAATGATGTGCAGAAATGAGGCGATCCTGGCAACAGGTGGAGTGGGGTAAGTGCATCAGTCCAGGGGGCAGACAGATGAGACCAGTACCTCCAAATACCGGGTAGCAAGTGCTCTCAAGGGGGCCATTGGCACCCAAACCCCAGTGGGGGAAGAGGCCCAGACAGTGTTTCTGCCCCATCTCCTCCTTCCTTCCCCCACCCTAACCGTGGTTACAGGCCCCACCCCACTGACACTAAGGGGAAGGAGGGGGGCCCTTCCACAGAGGGGCAGCGCTGAGGATGAGTCCATCCCTTCCTCCCAGGAGGAGGGAGAAGGGGTACAAATGGGGCTCCCACTGGCACAGGAACCAGGAGCAGCTTGTTGCCTGCCTGCCTTTCCTTCTTTCCTTGTAAATTGTCTGGGTGCCCCACCTTGGGCGCAAGAAGGGGAATCGTGGCCCCAAGCTTCCCTCGCGATAAATGAACAAGGCGGGGGCCGGGAGGGGTCCTTTACAGGCGGATCTTTGCTCTGCCCCCAAGGGAATGGTGAGGAGGGTCTCCGCTTCCCCTCTCCAGGGTCAAAGAGCCAAGTTAGCCCAGCTGGAAGCAAGACGATGGAACTTCTCCGCCCCAACCTGAGGGCAGATGCCGCCTGAGTCCACCTCGGGCCGGCTCCTTGTCCTCCTTCATCTTGGTCCTGCCTCAGGAAGCTGACTGCTGGGATCTGCTCTCTGCGTACAGCCAGCAGTGGGTTCGAGACTTGGCTTTGTTTCTCTCCAATGCGAACAAGAGCAGCAACTAGTTCTCTGGGGAGCAGGCCGCAGCCGCTAGAATTCTGGCCCCTAGCGTAGACCCAGGGGCATTGGAAATTAGGGGCAAGTGAGTAGGGAACGGAGTTGAGCTGTGAAAGAAAGCTAGGACTGGCTCAAAGGTTGGACCTGAAAGTGGGGTTGATGAATGGCCCATGGAAAAGTCTTAGGAAAGCGGAGAGGGCTTAGAAGGGTTGCACTTCGGCAGTCACCGTCTTCAGGAAAGTCTGGATTCCAACGTCATGTTTTCCCCGCTTTCCGACAGTATTGGCCTCGCAGGGACCCATACCACTGCACTCCTCTCATTTTTCTCCTATCTCAGCCGCCTGAAGGTTGGGGGAGGGGTGATTCAAAGGGAGGGTTAAATGCCCAAGCTGATCCTGCAGGTGATCTACTGATAGAAACTAATCTGGGCACCTGGAGGCTGCCCACACTTCAGCCCTGAGCTGGGAAACCCGAGCTTCTCCCTCTAGAGAATAGGAGAATAAGTAAAGGCCCCTGCATAACCCAGTCTCAGCAGCTCAACCTCCTGGCGCTTGAGGGTCGGATGGAGAGGAGCCAAAAGGTTCGGGGTGCAGATGGGGAAATCAGGCAGCTGGCAAGGGCCAGGGCCAGTTTCCTCTCTGGCTTGGAGCTCCCAGCCAGCCAGCTTTCAGAGTTTTTGCTCTGCACCCGCTAGGAACAAGTTGCAGCGGAGAGGTGGCCAAGCCTTTCCCGAGCCTGCCGGCGAATCAGTAAGAAGCAGCTCCGGAACTTAATGAAGTCTCTGGTTGCAGCTGACCTCTGACCTTGGGTAGTCCTGTGCTGGCTAGGTCGACCCCACTGCTTGCAGCTTCGGAGGTTCCCCCAAATAAAAATGGTGCTTTTTGCACCTACCCACCGCCCCACCTTCTTGGCTCGCCTCCGGCACTATCAATCACTGGGGCTCCCTAGCACCCGTTCCTCCTCTCAAGATGGGGGCAGAAAGGAAGACTCCAAAAAGTCTCCAGGATGTGCTATGGCCTGGAAATTCGGAGGCTGCGGCTGACGTGGGGAGCAAGTATTTGGGGAAAAACGAAACTGAGTTCCTATATTCCGAGGTTGTTTGAGTCCTCAGGTCCAGGGGCCCAGGGATTCCTCCCAAATCCTCTCACTTACCCTTCAGCAAGATGACTGGCTTGTTTGCTAAATGGTGTCAGAGTTTGAACCAAAGGAGATGTTTACCCTGGTTCCCTGTATAGGCTGGGTGATGGAAATGCTACAGTCTCCTAAAGTCCCTGTTGCCTGCCCTAGTCCGAGCTCTGCAACATTTGTTTGCATGTCTATGGGTCTGTAGTGCACAAAAGGCTGACAGGACCTGGGGCAGAAGTGATCCAGTCCTCTTAGAAATTGGGTTGAGGTAGCCTTGCCGGTGGACAGAAATCTCTAGGGAATCTTACACCCATTTCCCCCAGAAGCAAAAAAAGTAAATTCTATTATTGCCAACCAACCAGGACTTCTCCATGCCAGACATCCTGCCATGAGGAAATTTCAGAGCGAGGACGCCCAGCATGCTGCCCTTCTGTAGGAATGCAAAGTTAGGCCTCCTTTCTTTCCTGATTTGTGCTGGAAGGAGCTTATTACCTTTGGGGAAGAATGCCTTTTGGTTAGAAAGAATTGAAAATAATAATACCCTCTGGGAAAAGGTGAGTTTACCCCCTGCCTCCCAGGCCTGGACCTAAAAAGGAGGGAAGATGGAAGGGTAAAAACCGCCAAGCTAGTTGGAATTCTTGATGGAGGTTGAGCGGGAGAGAGAGAGAGAGAGAGAGATTTTCGTGCACAGAGAACTGGATACCCTTTAAGATAACAGAGCCCCACTTGGATTTGGCCTGTGGTTCAACAAGTTAAACAACTGCTTGTTCTGTGGGCAGACAACCCCATTGACAGAGGACTTGCTGTGTTTGTCCAGCCTGAGACCTTTTCAATGACTGTTTTTCTTTCTAGGCCAAATTGAGGGTCGGGGCGGGTAGATGCTTCTGTTTGGCTGCTCAACTGCCTTCAGCCTTGCCTGACAGATGCAGAGGTCCTCAGGATGGCTTTAAGTATTTAAGATGGCCAAAGGCTTGGTAGCTTTAGCCACAAAATGAATCTGATAAGTAATGTGTATATCTTGGCGGGGGGGACGGTGGTATTAATTCTACCCTTCTCAACAATGAAATGTGGACGACTCGAACCAAATGATTAAAATTATACCTTTTTAATCTGACAAATTTTATATTAGCTTTAAAAAATCAACTAGTGATGGATCCCAAATGGGCCTGGGGTGTGGGAAATGTGAGGCTAAGGAATTCTGCACCACCACAGGCAGAACAGTATTTGAAAACCTGCAAAGAAATTCCTGTCCTCTCAGTTCCAACAGTTATAACTCAAATTTGAACTACTAACCTCTCAGAGTTCAGTAGGCTTTCCCTACCACAACTCACTAAATTTCAATTAATAAACTTCAGGAAAAAAATGGGATTTCTTATACAATTAATTTAAATTTGAGAAGCTACAGATTTTTGAGCACTGACTAAAAGAGAGCTTACTTCTATTTGCAAGGTAAAACAACAAAGGAGTTTCAAATAAAAGCCGTGCTGGAAAATTACAATTTTTCTATATTTTTATCATCAAAGATATATCATTTTGCAATATTGGCAGTTGTTGGCAGTAGCCTTTTCTTCAGCTTCAAAATTTGAAAATGGTCAAAGACCGAAAGCCTTTCTTCAGACCAATACCTTCTTTCATTCACACATTCAAACCACAGAATGTTGCCACACAGATGTATAAAATTGTTTAACTAGTGACTGTCACTCTTTTCTTCCCAAACAGGCTCAAACTCAGAAAATGAGATACAAGACATCCTTGGTGATGAGGAAACGATTACGGCTTTACCGAAACACTCTGAAAGAGTCAAGTAAGTTAAAATCCTCTTTTGAATATTGGTTTGCTGGTTTCTTTTCTTAAGTAGGAAGTTTTGTTTTGTCTTTTGTTTATGTTGGGTTGAGAGTTTGGGGGCAGTTTCTTTAGTGCAAATGAAACTTAGAACACCTTGGTGTTCAATATATTTGCACACAAATCAATGACACAACGTCCCATCAGCAGCCGGCTAATCCCCTTCAATGCCTACTCATCTGGATGTTCCAGAATTAATATTTGACGACTCTCTCATTGAAACAACCACCCCTGACCTTCTGCAATTCCACTGTCATATTATTCTATGACATATTCATCTTGAATTCATTTCCAGACGATTTGATTGGAATGAGGTTTGACATGTATTGGCTTCCATGAAAAAAGCAGACTTTGATCTGGTTGATGGGGTTTACATGATATACATCATCTTTACCAGGGATACCAGCCTTCTGCAATGTGGTAGCGATGAGGTTCCCACAATGTGGTGTCTGAACAGGAGGTGACTGACAGCCGCTCTGTCAGGAATACCTTCATTGTGAAGAATTTAATTTAATATTCCATTTAGAATAAGCATATGATTTAGGGTTGGGTGTTTTCCCTTGCAGGCGTCTAGTTTTTCTCATTTCAACTATATCACTAGCTGGCGGTTGCTTCCAAAGATGTTTCCTCATTGGTAGGCAAAGCATCCTTCTTAACAAAAGTCAAATGGACAACTCAGGAAATGGATCTCTTATATTATCTGGGGATGATTTGATGGCAAAAGTCTCAAGAGAGGTGTGAGTTATTATGTAAATTCAGTTGTCTTGATTCCTTAATGCTGTTTTAGAACATCCTGTTTTGGAAAATCCAAAAGCAATGTTTCCTAAGATTTCGTCACAGGATGTTTTGTAGAATCCTTGTTTAGAAATTAAAGTCTATCTAAGTATGTTTTCCTCCATACTCAGTCCCATTAATGATATTTAAAGCTCAAATTTTCATAGCAGAGGAGAAGAATATCCTCCTTTATTGCCAAAATCCTAATAGATCTCATCTCCTTTGCACAATTTGGACTTAGAAATATGGATGGGCTGCTGGGGCTTAAGATATTTCTTTGCATAAGAATAAAGACAACCTCCTTCTGTAGAAATCCTGAAGTCAGTCTGTGACTAGCCTCTAAAGAATTTTACCTCTGTTTAGAGTGGCAACCTGATCAGAAACAGGGAAGAAAGAACTGAACAAGTAACTACTGATTTAGATGCAGAACATTCAGATGACAAGACTTGTTCCTAGCCAGGTTCTAACACAGTGGCCCACAGCTGATTAGGGCCTAGCTCCTGATCAGGGCATAACTTACAACAAATAATCATCATTTAACAAAGCTTAAAATATTAAAATGAAAAAGTAGCCCAGCTGTTGATCTGAAATATCCTCCACTTTTTTTCCTTTCCAATAGAAAGAGATCAGACATTCAAACCAGTGATTTAAGGACCTCTGGCAGACGGTAGGGTCACCAAATGTCCTATTTCTACAAAGTAGAACTAGGAAATCAATGTTTACATCATTGTCTTGGTCTGGGTAGGGTGAGCAAAAGTGCTTAGGGCATGATTCTGGGCACTGCTTTGCAGAGGCTCTGAAGATTGAGGGATATTTGGGGTCTAGTGGTGGAATATGCTCCAAATAGGTTCCCATGAAAACAAGCTTCCAGTGCTTCTTTTTGACATCTGCTAAAGATCTGTGGGTTGTGGGGTATTCTTTTTCTCTACAAATGAAGCAGAAAAATAGACTTTACAATGCTATAGCTCCAGGCATAGAAAAGTATAGAATGCTTCAGTCCAGCATTTGGTGTTGTGGGCAGGTATAGTGAGATGTTTCTGGAAAAAAACTCTGAAGACCACTGAGGAGACACCATTCCTTAGCCTGCTCAATTTATAATCTCTGTAGCCTGAGTTTCTTGCTTCCCGGGCTCTGGAAGACTTGAAACAATCTCTCTAGACTAAAATATGTCTCTCAGATGTTGATGCCCCACCATCTCTAGCTGGACACTGCTTTGGGGCTTATTCCAAAGATATACCTTGAAGACCCTTATATAATTGCCCAAAGTTTCTTGTCTATAAATATTAGTTAGTTGTACAATTTCTTTTTTTTCTTTATTGCTGTCTCTGGGGAAATGTCCTTCTAGGAGAATGTCTGAACCCATTGCTGTGTTTAGCCAACCAAGATATAGACCATATGGCTCTAAGGAACTTGCAAAGATCAGGCAACCTCAGTGACCTGCAGGTCTACTGACCCCTGGCTACTCAAGCAAGAAGCAGCTACCCAGAATGGGTCCCAGATGTTTTTGGCTTTTAAGATAAGGCTGCAACTGGGAAGGAGCTCCATGGGGCCAGCCTACTGTCCTTGATTTTGGCTGAATCAGATGTGTTTGCCCTCTTGCTGCTGGCACAAAAAAAAAGTCATATACAAGTTCAAAGCTTTTCAAAGGCAAAGTGACTAACAGAAAGTATGTGGTATGCTAGCAGCCTATGTGTATAAAACCTCTGCTTCTTATCCCTGGAGTCCAGAGAGTCAGTGGTTAGAATTCCAGAGGGCCCATAAACTTGGATGAGGAAAAAAAAATACATCTTTATTTTCACAGCCTTCTATTGGAAAGTTAGTGTTTTCTTCTATGATGAATATGGACAGCAAATACCGGACTATTAAGAGTTCAACAGGCTCAACAGGCTCCCTAAGGGGTCCACAGCCTGAAACAACTAAACCCTCCTCTTCTCCTGTCTGTACTGCTATTCAAAGCTTCTGTTGGAGGTGGGGTCACAGTGTATATATTAAAAAATCAGGCCTGGCACAGTGGTGGCTCACGCCTATAATTACTGCACTCTGGGAGGCCCAGATGGGCAGATCACTTGAGTTCAGGAGTTCAAGACCATCCTGGCTAACATGGTGAAAGCCTGTCTCTACTAAAAATGCAAAAATTAGCTGGGCATGATGGTGGGTGCCTGTAATCTCAGCTACTTGGGAGGCTGAGGTGGAAGAATTGCTTGAACCTGAAAGGCGAATGTTGCAGTGAGCAGAGATCACGCCATTGCACTGCAGCCTGGACAACAGAGGGAGACTCCATCTGGGGGGGGGGGGTGGGGAAGAAAGAAAGAAAGAAATTCATATTTGTGCAAATCAGAGTCTTAAAGCTAAAGTGGATGAGTTTGACAAACATTCTGAACTGTTGGTTGTAGATTACCTAGGTTCCAGTGGAGAAAGAATATTTTAATTGCCAGATTATTGTAGACGTGCCCCTGCACTTAAACCTGAATGCTACAGAAATTGACTAAGCTCAGTGTTGAGATGAGGATAGTAAAAACAGCTGGACAAGGAGTCTCAGGGAAAAACAGATCTGGCTTTTGTTCTGCTCTTTGGAGACCTTCATGGGTCAGTCCAGAGTTTCTAGACAATTGCATTATTCAACAGACACCTGTGAGGTGGGGAGACATTACATGACTCATTGAGATGTGGAAACCTTTCACTGGAAACCTGGCCAGGCCACTACTTGGATGAGGGGAAGGCAGGGGAAGGATCAGAGGCGTTGCCTGTTGGTGGAGGGTAAACCATGGGAGAAGGTGAAAGCCAGGGAGACACATCCTGAGAGTCTTGTCTCAGAACTGCTGTGTGGAGGCCCTTGGTTTTGAGAGTAGAAAGTGGTGGTCTTGACAATCAAATACTCTCCTCTACCTTAAAAAAAAATACTGGCATAGTATCTGTTGGTAGAGTTACCTAAGCTCTTCCTGTAGGAGGAGCAGAAAGATCTGGACTGGTCTAAGTGGAGAGAAATTGTTGTGGAAGTTAATCCCTCCCTAAAGTGCACCCAAGAGGGGAACAATGCATTAAATGAAGGTCTCAGAGAATCTGCCAACTATTATACATCAGTTAATTATTTTTAAAAATTTAAAAGAAAGCCTTATTTACTAACCAGGAAATGTGTAAGAATAGTCCTTCGTGCTGGGGGTGGGGGGGAGGGACAGTTCAGTCAATTTCTAGTCAGCATTGCTGGTAATCTGCCCGAACTTCTTGCCTGTGCTAAGGAGTATGGGATATTTTACTCAATCTTTAAAACTTTTCTTAAACATACAAGCCTTTCTCTGTTTAGGGGGCACTTTTTATGGCTGCCAGGGAAGCCCAAGCACTTAGGCTGGCATTTTTGGCTGCAGCGACAAGGCAGGAGTTCCGGCCAGCAGCCCTTTAAATCGCCGGACCTCGCAGCTGACCTTAGCCGGTCAGCGCAGACAAAGGGCGCCCGACCGCCCTCAAAGCCCATCAACCCCCGCCCCTGGGCTTCTGCCACACTCGACTGGGCCAGAACTTAAGTTTTTCCACCTTTGGGACCGACCCCCATCCCTCTAAGGTGGCGCCCCTAGTACTCGAGGCCATCTTGTGAGAGGCGGCCACGGGCCTGCAGGCCCTCTCAGAGCCTGGACCGGGAAACGCGGCGTGCACTCTCTACAGAGGCCTAAGATGAGCTAGGAGGGAGGCAGAGGAGGCTCGGACTGCAGGCAACAAGTAGCCGAAGCTGAAAGTGGAAGTTACCCTTATATCCTTTTTCCCAGAGGCTCCATACGACTGCAGAGTACAGAGCTCAGGATCCCTGATTGGCCCAGGAAGATCTGAGAGCGAAAACCTGTTTCTCCTGGATGCACGCCCGACTCTTTTGTTTCTTTGGCCAGCCAGCCCGCGGGTGGTGTGATTTGTGGCGGGGAGGGTCCTCTCAGGAAGGCATGGGTTCGAGCCCGGAATTTCCAGGCCGTCACCACTTCCCGCCTAATACTGGCCCTCATCAGGGCCAGATCCTTGGGTTTCGCGCATCTACGAGCTCGCCAACACGGGGGGAGGAGCCTGCGAGGCTAAATGGGAAGAGAGTAGAGAGAAAAGAGAGGGGGAGGGGAGAAGAAAGGAAGACAAAGTGAGGTAGCGGGTTTGGGGAAAATAAGAGAGACGAAAAGGACCAGAAAGACGAGAGAAACGAAACATTTTGGAGAAAGCGAAAAAATAAAATTAGGCTCAAGGGCCGCTAGTCTAGGAGTTTCTCAGCTCCTGGCCCCCGAGGCAGCAGCCTTTTTTGCTCCCCCGATCCCGACGCCCTCCTCTTGCGGGCTACAGGGACAAACTGCCCAACCAGACCGCCGTCTCTGAGCACTCGTTGCTACCTATCAGCCCCGACTGAGCTCCCGAGAGGATTTTAGGCTCAGCACAAGGCTCCCTCCCCAAAGTTGTGGTGAATGGTGGCAAAACGCAGCCCGGAGTAGTTTCAGGAGCCCCGAGGCAAAGCTGATCCACTCAGTTTTCGGGAGAGGGGGAAGGGGCTCAAGGGGAGAGAAAAGGATTTGTGCCCGGGTCAGAGCGCATGAGCAGTAGAAGCGTGAGATGCTGTGGGGGTGGAGTGAGGGAGGGAAGGAGGGTGTGTGCGGGTGGGGGCGAGGGGATGGGGCGGGGAAGAGAAAGAGGGAGAGAGAGACCGCGTGCTGCAGGACCTGTCATCACTGACGTCGGGCCCGGCCGCGGGCCAATGGGCGACCCAGGCGATTGTTCCTCTCTGTGGGCCCGGGCCACGGCCCTGAATCTCTATTGACTTCCTAACGCGCCCTGCTGCTGCCTCTGTAGTGTACGGGATTTTGCGTAGGCATTAATAACCAAGGGGGTGGGGGCACCCAAATCCAAACCTTGAGAAGAAGAAAAAGAGGAAGAAAAAAAAAAAAACTTTGCAGAAGTTTTTTGTGTGGCTGTCCTTTCCCCTCCCCACAGTCAGGTGACAGTGGCGTTAGCCGGCCGGTACAGGGAGCTCCAGGCTGCCAGGGCCGGCATGCAGCAGGCCGCCCTCTCCCAGCCAAGCGGGGCACTGAAGTTAATGTGTATGGCTGAGGCGCTTCAGAACCACCACAACCTCCAACACCATCATTTTTACCACCTCTACTTCCCGGCAGGGCGCCGTGCCCTGGAGCGCCCCAGAGTGTTGGCCACCAAAGTGCGCTTGGGACTCAGGTCCGACCCCTCCGGAGCAGAACCCCCAGCAATCCACAGGCTCAGCCCTGAGCCTCCCAGTACCCCGTACATCTACTCTGCCGCTACCGTCCCTCTCCAGCTCATGGCACGGCAGGGGACTTGGCCGAACAGCAACCCAGCCCAACGGCGGCGGAGGCGTTCGGCCTTTCTCTGTCCACCGGGTTCACTGCTGGCGCCGTCTGGCTCTGAGTTCCACCGCTGACCGCAGAGGCCGTAGTGTGGCTGGGCTGGGCCTGCCCCCCGGGGCCCAGGGAAGAGCGCGCAGCCCACGCCACCCGTTCTCATGCGTGCTATTTGTTTCGACAACAGGTAGCAGCTCTGGACACCATGGCCCTCAGCTCACCGCCGCCTCCAGCCCCTCGGTGTTCCCGGGCCTCCACGAGGAGCCTCCCCAGGCCTCCCCCAGCCCTTCTTTGAATGGACTCCTTCGTCTGGGGCTCCCTGGAGACATGTACGCGCGGCCAGAGCCCTTCCCGCCAGGGCCTGCGGCCCGCAGCGACGCCCTGGCAGCTGCCGCAGCCCTGCATGGCTACGGGGGCATGAACCTGACGGTGAACCTCGCCGCGCCCCACGGTCCTGGCGCTTTCTTCCGCTACATGCGCCAGCCCATCAAACAGGAGCTCATCTGCAAGTGGCTGGCGGCCGACAGCACCGCGCCCCCGCGCCTCTGCTCCAAAACTTTCAGCACCATGCACGAGCTGGTTACGCACGTCACCGTGGAGCACGTCGGCGGCCCGGAACAGGCCAACCACATTTGCTTCTGGGAGGAGTGTCCGCGCCAGGGCAAGCCCTTCAAAGCCAAATACAAACTTGTAAATCACATCCGCGTGCACACGGGCGAGAAGCCCTTCCCTTGTCCTTTCCCGGGGTGTGGGAAGGTCTTTGCTAGATCAGAAAATCTCAAAATACACAAACGAACTCACACAGGTCAGTATTCGGCGCTGTCTGTCGCGTGCGGACCCTCTGGGGAAGCAGGCCCTCGGGTCTGGATTTCCTCAAGTCCCAACTGAGGGGAGGGGGGAAATATTTTGGTGTTGTTTCCATGAGCCAAGGCCATAAAATATTAATTACGCGGTTCTATTCTTAGAATCACAGAAGTTTCCGGAGGCTGTGTGTAGGGAGGATAGTACGGGGTTTCTGTTCTGGGGGACAAGAGTGAACGTGCCTAAGTCCCTGTGTGTGCAAACGTGTGCTCTCTGCTTATGAGTTTGATTTTAAGATATTAAGAAACAGCATTATTCCCCAAAGTCGTAAAGACACAAGAACAGCTATCTAACTTTTTCGCTGGTCCCTTTGGAATTGTTCGGCAGAACACTTCCACCTGTCACCCTGATAACCTGGCCCACCTGGACTATGAGGTTGCCAGGCCCTGGAGCCTTCTTTAGGAGTTGGGGGTCGAATGGGCTAACTTTGTATCTATTTTTGAGCCTTGGTGGCCGGACACTAGGGATGCTTGTGAACCTTCACTTTTGCTTTAGCACAGACCTACCGGGACCTATCCACCTTAAATGTCATTTACGGAGCTGCTACGGGAAACGGGGACATGTGTCAACCACATCTGCTTCTTCTAGTTAACAGGAAAAAAAGTCCCGTGCAAGAGCCTGCAAAATTGAACTCCTCTGGCCAGAGCATCTCTAATTAATGCAACTGCAAAGAGAAAGTTTTCACACTTCCAGAACAGCCTGTGAAGTTACATTAATTAGTTTAACAGCCATTGTTTGTACTCTGCTTAGCTAGGGTTTTCTCGCTCCTCCTCCCTGGAAGTTTAAGAAATCAACGTCTTCTCCCCTCCCCCATTTTGGGGGAGGGGAGAAGGGGCTGGTGTAGACAGGAGAAAATAAAATAAATTCCAGCTCGGTGCCCCACTTCTACTATCCGGTGCCTTGCCTTACTCCTATTCTTGCTGGAACATCTACAATAATTGGAGTTAAGGAACTCCCTAAGGCTAGTTCTACTCAATTCTGTCTTCTCCCCAACTCTCCCTTCCCTGGGAAGGTCCGTGGCCCGGACACTGGCACACGCGGAGACCAGACCAAAGTCCACTTGGAGCCTAGCACTTTATTTCTAAAGTTTGTCTGGAAGTGTACGGTTTCCCTGAGCTCTTTCTGAGCTCTTTCGGGGGTTCCCCATCCTGTCGCACGAATCTCACTCCCTCCCGGGAAGTTTTATCTCGGGGAAGGGGCGGTAGGTCACACCCGAATCCTGGCCCCAGGCCTGCTACTCCAGGAGCTGGCGTCCGACACCCGGAAGGTAAACTCGGAGTTCCGAGCTAGAGAAGGAACTCATCTTTAATGACAGGGTTGTTTTTTTCAAACAAACAAACTTTTACTGCTCTTTGCCGGCCCACTGTTTGAAATCTGTGAAGCAGAAAATGGTTAAATTCTTAGCGCAGGCGACCTACAGCAGAGCAGCAAGTTCAGTGCGCCAGGGCTGGCTCAGGTTTTCGTCTTTTCAGGACAGAATTTTGTGCGTTCTTTCGGCTCGCGGTCCTGATTCATTACGGGTGAAAAAAAAAAACCACCACCAATAAACTACAGAGTCTCGCCTGCTCTGGTGTTTTCCTCAAATCCCCCTTCTAAGTAACACAAAGAGGAGTGAGAGAGTGAGAGACAGAGAGAGAGAAAGAAAAAAAAAAAAAACAAAATGTTTCTCAAATGGCAATAGACCCACTACAAATTATTCATGAAGACAGTTCTCGATTCAACGGGAAAATAATTGCCTTTTCAAATATTAATGGCGTTTCATTTCCTCGAGTCGCGGAAGCGGCAAACAGGAGCAAAATTCTCAGGAGTTGAGATTCTCCCTGACCTGAATCCCGGGTCTGGCTTTGGAGGCGACTGTCAGCACAGAAAGGTTTCACTTTGTGGCGGTCACAGCGATCCCGGAACAATGATGCCTCAGGGAGGGTGGCGCGGGCCAGCTACAGCACTCTGCCTGGCCACCGCCGCCAAGCTCCTCTCCCGGGACCCCTCGGCCGGTAGCTCGCCACACCTTCCCCGGCGTTTGATAGCGAGTCAGTGCTGGGGATCCGAGGTAGAGGATAAGAGACCGCGCCGGGGCGCAGTCGCCGGGACAACCAGATCCAGCCACAAGTGCGAGAAAATGGCGCTGGCCCCGCTGCCCCCAGCTTCCGAACTTTGTCGGGCGGGCTCCGCGCAGAGTCGGAGAGGAGGCCTTTCCGGGCTGTGGAGCCTATAGGAGGAAAATCTGGGTCTTTCACAGCGCATCCAGGCCTAAGACGGTCCGAGCGGGCTGCAGGGGCCTAGCCCAACTCTGCCTCTCCACATTCACTCACCCACCCAGGGCGCAGCCCAGGGAGCTGAAAGGAGGGGGAAGGACTGGAGGCCGAGTGTTGGCGGGGGGCGGGGGTGATGTCAAGCGCAGAGACCAGGGCGCCTCCTGCAGCTCTGGAGCGAGCTGGGGCGCGGCCTCACCTGGCCTCCTAGGGGCCTGCGAACTTCCCGGCTGCGGGTATCACCTCAGTGCCCCGCTGTTTTCTCCTCAGCTCCTCGTCTGGAGCGAAATTATTGTTTTTGTTTTACGTGAATGTCCAGCGAGGCGCTCACGAGATCGGATAAGTGTTTGGCGGGAATTTGTTTTCGGGTGTGGGGGGCATCAACCTCAAATTCCATTTCACCTCTGTTTTCTCAAAATAACCTTGGTTTCTTTTGCAGGGCCTGAATTTCATGTTTTTTGTAAGTTTTTTTTTTTTTTTAATGGAAAAAAGTTTTGGGTTTGCAAATGCTGGTAGTAATCAAAGGAGTGAAAACAAGGGGCAAATAGGAATACTGATTTATTCTACATCTTTCTCCCACTGTTTTATAAAATGGTGCTGGTGTCCCGCGAAATGGCAGGTGCCAACACCTTCCAGAAGGTCTGGTGTACTAGCTGTACTCCTGTAGGGTGGGAATCCAGCGACTGGGCGGTGCCAGAGACCCGGGCTCAGAAGCCACTGATTGCGTAAAGCGCGGGTTATGCGCAAACCTCTCTGTCCTAGCCGCAGCAGGGCTCGGGAATCGGGGCTTTGTTTGTTCAAATCGGCCCCAAAGCGCTTGTCTTTCCTGGATGCCGCGGGAGAAGCAACTACAAAGGCAGCAGTTCTCCAGCCGTGCGTCTTCTTCCTCAGCTAGACGCTAGGTAGCCCGTCCCTTAACTCAGAGCGCTGGGAGGCAGCCATTTGTTTAAAGCGCCCAGACACCTTCTTCCCCCATTTCCGCAGCACTTGCAGCTCCGGCAGGAATCTAGGCTTCCGGATTCTCGGGGTCCTTTCCACTCCCACACGTCAGCCAATTTAGGTGGCCGTGAGCTCCCGGATTGGGGCTCGGTCCGGCCAATATTGTCACTCTAACGCGCACTCGCGCCTTCCCTCGGCTCTATAGGGCATCGCAGCCCCCGATCCCAGCCCCTCCCGGGCCCATCTTAGCCGCCCGGTCGCCCTCCAGTCTGCGGATCCGGGCCTGGCCTGACAGCAGCCGCTGTTCTCTTCCCGAAGCCGCAGCTCTCAAGGGCGTGGTTGCAGTAGAGACCTCGGATCCCACTCAGCCTGTGGGGAGCCTACCGCACCAACCCCTCCTCTTAGGCCTAAGAGGCTCGACAGCCAGGTGGGGGGGTCTAGGGAGCCTGGTCTACTTCGCAAGTCAGTTTGGACTGGGACAGCCAGCTGCCCACAGCTCGGTCTCCGGGAGGCCTCTGGAGCAGCGTAATAAAATATTATTGCCAGCGCGCGTATCTGGAGGGATCCCGGACGGTTTAGGCAAGATTTGAAGAATGCTGCTAAATGTTTGCCCTCAGGGGGTAGAAGGGAAGAGGGAGGGGGCTCTATATCCTGTAAAAATCTCCTCTGAAGTGAATTATTGCTCAGAATACCTTTCCCTGCAGCACGAATCCACATTATGCACATACCATGTGCATCGGCTGCGCATCCTTAAATTATTTCATCGCTTTGGCGTTTGCACAAAACCTACTTTAGGAAACAATTTGGGCCAGGATGGGGGTGGGGAGGGATGAACGGCTGGGCAGGGTAGGGGCAGAGGCGTTTGGCTGAAACAGCAATTTTAAATCTAGCAGATGTGAGCTCCCCCGTTAATGTGTTTCCGAGCAGAGGTGCTTCTGGTTCCAAGCGGAGAAAATTTGGAGGAAACAACCCGAGTGGATCAGGATTTCCGAGGATGGAAACTCGACTAAAATGGAGTCACTATCGCTCCTCCTCCATACCCTCCCCCGGAGCCCAGACGGAGAAGGAGGGGAGGGATGGAGGCACTCGGGAGAGGGCGCCGGGGGCGCTCTCTGCGCGAGGGAAAGGGGTGCTCGACCTGAGTCGCCGTGGAAAGGGATTTCCGAAAATCTTTTGTAGTCGTTTTCCAGAAAATAAGAGACGAATGGGGGAGGGTGGCGAGCACCTGAAGGGAACACGATCCTCGAGCACTAATGTCTCTGCGTTGCCTCCGCCAGGCGAGAAGCCCTTCAGGTGCGAGTTCGAGGGCTGCGAGCGGCGCTTCGCCAACAGCAGCGACCGCAAGAAGCATTCGCACGTGCACACTAGCGACAAGCCATACACGTGCAAGGTGCGCGGCTGCGACAAGTGCTACACGCACCCCAGCTCGCTGCGTAAGCACATGAAGGTGCACGGGCGCTCACCGCCGCCCAGCTCTGGCTACGATTCGGCTACACCGTCTGCCCTCGTGTCGCCCTCGTCAGACTGCGACCACGAGTCCCAGGTGGCCTCCTCGGCGGCGGTGGCGGCGCGTGGCGCGGACTTGAGCGAATGGTACGTGTGTCAGGGCTTGGGCCCCACCGCGGCTGCCCCCGCCACGCCCCTCAGCCCCGCACCACCACCTGGCCCTGTTGCTGCTGCCGCCGCCGCCTCTGGTATTAGGGCTGCCACTGTGGTTGCTGCTTCGGCACATACCGACTGCAGAGTAGGCCAGGTTTCTGAGGCCTGAGGAGGGCGAGGGCGGAAGGAAGGAAGGCCGGCCGGCCACCAGTAATAGTCGCTAGAGCTCACTGAATATGCTAATATAATGCCGATTATTTTAAAAGATAAATATGGTCCCCATATTTATTCTGTAGTCACACTCAGCACCGTCACCCCTACGCGTGCCTTCATAATTGGGTAGCATAAAACCAGTGTTAGGGGTGAAGAGAGACAGGGCGATGGAAAAAAAATTGGAGAATCTATGTACAACCTTGGCAACTGCAGGTGGCAAAAGTAAAGCCACAAAGTCCCCGCATGCTTCGCAGAATGGGAAATATTTTTCTCGAGGACTGGGCGGCTCCCACTAGCACTCCAATCCTCCCCTCCCCCACATTAATTCCAACCTCAGAAGTTCAGATCAAGAGAAGGGGGCAAAGGGAATTCCAGAGCCGTTTTCTTGACTCCAGTTTCTTTCCTCTTTGCCTTCCTATGGTTTCCCCTTGCCCAGCTATCCTTTGAAACAATACACAAGTACTAATTTTTCCAACCCCCTTATAAAGGAGGTAAGGGAGATTCACCGTCTTCTTGGCGGGGATGGGTGGATGGTGGTTATAAGCTCCCATCCCCGTGGAGTGGCCTGGGCACACAGAGAAACATCTGCCTGTCGTCCACAGACTCGATATACATTGTATACTTGGGGTAGGGAGTGAATTCAAAACAACAGGAAATACAGACAAAGGAACGCCAGAGAGGCTTCAGGATTCAATGCAGTGAGGCCTCCCCGGGCCCTTTTCCCACCCCAACCCCTGTCGAGGCGTTGCCTGTGGAGTCTCGTAGGTGCTTGGGCTCCGGGTGTAGAGCGAGCCGATGACGTCACTGAGTCGAGGCTTCTAAAGTGGAAGGAGCTGACCTAGGCGGCAGCGTCTGGGTGAATCGCGTCAATTCGGTGATGGTCTTTGTCAACAATTGCACAATGTTGGTCTTATTTTTAAAGAGGTGGAGGAGGGACAAGAGAAATGATCCACAATAATAAATATTGTAAAGGCAAACACCCAGTGGGTCTAGATTGAATGTGTATTTTATATGCTGTGTATGAAGTCCCCAGAAAAAAACAACCAGATGTTGAAGGCAGGGGAGAGGAAGGCCTTTGCAATTGCTGCCAAAGGGAAAAAAAATCAGGTCCTATTTTCCCTCCTCTCTGCAGGAGAAGGAGGCTAACCCAAAATCCTAGCTAAGATTTGAAGAAGAAGAAGAAAAGGAAAATAAAATAATAAAGCTTTGGCAGATTCATTCCCTAAGAATTTGAAAATCAGTGTGTGTGTGTGTGTTGGGGAGGAGGTGGACTTTCCCTCTGGGGAGGACCCCACAAAATAGCTCAATTTTAAAAGCTGAGCCCAGCAAACAAGTCTTGGCCCTGCCACTGATGAATTTTCTTCTGCTCTCTCCTCTTCAGATACAATTCGACAATTAGCACTCCTGCCCGCAGCCCCCACAACTTTTATCAGATGAAATAACGTCCTAACTGGAGTGGAACTGTTTTCATGGCTCCAAATAAAAAATGCAATCTTCCAAATACAACCTTAGTGAATCCCTCCTTGAGAAAAGAGAATTGAAATTCCTGCCTCCCCCTAACACAATAGGGCCCAGAGGCTGCCTGACCCAGCGCAGGCAGTCGGCGACAAACAACTCTTTCCCACCGTGAAACACCGACCCCACCACTAAGGTGCAGAGGGCATCTGCGGAACTTGCTGCTTCTGCCGATGTTTAAAAACTCCCCCTTCCTGAAGTAGGACTCCTTTCTTTCTCTTCTGTTTCTAGGCTCCCCATTTTGCCTTCTATCCCCATCTAAAATAATGAAATAAAACAAAAATGTTTGGTCAGCCACTAATCGCCTTTAATTTTTCATTTGCTTGTTACAGATGTCCACCGCGTTGCTCGCAAGGTAATCTCGCTCTGCGCAGCTGAGCGCCCCGCATCTCGCGCCTGCGACATCAAAGGGTCCGCGCACAAAGCAGTGTTTCTTCGCCACGGTGCATCTTCATGGTAAGTTAGGATTTCTATGGCAATGGGCAAGTCGCACTGAAATCCTGAAAGGCCAAGCCTGGAGCCCGTCCAGGCTTTTCATTAAGGACATAATATTTACGTCTAACAGACCTTTTTTCTTGTGTATACAAGTATATATTTTTGTTTGACGCGGACTAAATCATTTTCATTTAATTTCCGGTAAACAAAACCCACGCGAATGGGCACTTGTACCCGATCATAATAAAAATGGATAATAATGTGAAGGAAGAAAAGAGCCGCTTGAATCGCCGCTCAGCCCTCTTTGTTTCTGCTTTCTGCGGTGATCAGAGGGCGCATTTGGGTTTGATGGCGAGTTTCTAAAGGCGAGGAAATGGTTTGTAAGAGGGGAAAGAAAAGGAGAAAGGTCTAATCAAGCTCGGGTTGTTCAAAGAGTCGGGTTTTGGGGTTGAAAGTGTGAGTTTGACGGTGCATCAGCATGCCGCGTTAGGCTCGCCATGGAAATGCGTGCGGGGAGCGGTCGCTTCAAAGGCGGCACACTTCACTACAGACACTCTATTAAGATACATTTGCGCTGACCTTTGCTTTCACGCCATTTAATACTGTCACTGCGCTCTCCAGTATATACTTCCTTCCTAGAACCCGACTTGCCCGCGTTTAGGGGTTCACCCTGCACCCTGATGTAGGAGGCTTTGGTGCAGGGGACACTTTCAGGAAAGGGAGGAGCAGGACTCTGTGCATCTTGACTGCGCCCCAAACAGGCTCCAGGGTCAGGAGTAAATAATTTTAAAGCAGCCTCAGAAGCTTAACAAATGAGCATTCCCAGCTCAGTTTTGTGCAAATCGCCTTTCTGACTCCTGAGTACGATGGAGGCTTAAATCTGATGGAGGCTTGTGGGGAAGAGAGTCACAATGGGGTGTCTGAGGAGTTCAAATTGTACCCTTGGGACACTTCCACTCTGGCTTTCCATACCACTCTTCTTCCTCTCCATCCCAGAAGTCTCTTGTGACCCCCCAAACTTGTTTCTTTCTAAGGCAGTGTGTGTGGTACCCTCAGGCCTGAACTTGTCCTAGATGCAAACTCAAGAGCCCAAGGCCAAGGAGATATGGGGAAGATGGCAGGAAAGTTAGAAGTCCATGTTCCCTTAATTGTCTTGTTGTTTATTTTATCCAAGTACCCCAGTGAATAGGGGAAAAATAAACATGGTGAAAAAAAAAAATCAAACAGTGGAGTCTTCTTTAGTGCCAGTCCTTGTGGTTGAATAAAAAGGATGGTCTGCTTTCTATTGAGCTGAGAAATCTTTGAAGTGGGAGTTATTATCTGAGACATTCCTGCTTGTCGTCCTAACAACGCTGATGAAACGTAAAAGGTTCTTTGTCAGCGATTTGTTCTCCTCTCTGTCAAACTCCCTCTGCCCCGTTAGTTTCAAACCGTTTCTAAAGAGATAAAAATCAAACTTCTTTAAAAAAAAAATCCACACACTGCACCAATACGTAACTTTAGGGCTAAGTCTTGCTAAGGGATAAACAAAAGCAATGCCTAGACATCAGGGTCAGGGCCTGGCCTGGTGAAGTATGCAGATGTTGGGGGGCCCTTGGCACAAGCTTTGGGACTTAAGGAAAAGAATGCAGAGAAGCTGCAAGCAGAATACAAACCCTAAGTCCATAATTGTGTGTCTGCTTCTTTCTGCTCTGGCTTTCACTCAGTTAGCACAAGTTGGATCACCTGGTTGGGTTTTGGGGTACCCCTCTGGCTCCTAATATTCTTCCCAGGATCCTTGGAACTTAAGACTGCAGCCAAGAAATTGATAATATCTCCCGCTCCTTCAAAGACACCTCTGCTAAAAATATACCCATTGTATGTTACTTTTCACTGGCAGCAATCAGAAAGCCATTTCTGCCATTGTTAAGAAGAAGAATAGATGAGGGAGAGAGATGTTTTATTAATTTCCTGTTTCCTTCAAAATCTTGGCAATTGAAGTTTAGAAGGTTTGGTCTACAACATAGTGATCCAAAATGCATGTAAATGCCCATCCGTCCCCTCATCCACATGTGCAGTTCTTCATTTTATATCGTGCCCAGGAAAGAAACCAGTTCAGGTTTCCCCAAACCTCCTATTGTGGTTTTAAAGGTGATTTAAATAAATAAGGATGTGCTGGTCCCCCCACACTGTGTGTGCTGAATAAATGATTTGTAAAGAAGTTTTTCCAAGCTGTAACCCATGCTGTTATTACAGTTGCTGCGAAATGTTGTTTCTGATATTGATTTTATTTGTTAACTGGAGGTCTCCATATGTTTGTTTATATTGCTAATTTATGGGAAAATGTAATAATTGCAATGAATGTGAATTACACAGACAGGCAAACATTTTGTAATCATAATTCACATACACACAAAAGCCTGGCTGAAACCTTAGACTGTTTGTACCCTCTCTACCCACACTGTCTGTGATTTATCATCTGTCTCCTTAGTGTCAGTTAAATGATGAACTAACTTGAAAATAAAAAGTTGTTTGACTGAAAGTGATTGTTGAATGAACAACAAAGTTGAAAGCCATGGCTTGATCTTGTAAATATGTAAATGTAAATGATATTAAATCTGTGATTCCTTTTTCCTCCAAAGGCCTTTGTGTACATGGAGCTCCATTTGGCTATTTTCTTTGGAAATAAATGATGTGACTTTTCCCTTCCTCTTTTGAATCCTGGTGTCCTGTTATTGTTTCTTCAACCTGGGAGAGATTTGAGGCCCTCCAGAAGCCTCCAATTCTCTCCTCAGTCTTTCTTCACTGCTTCACACAAATATCTCTGAGACAGAAAAATAGGGCCCTAAAGTGGCCATTGTGAGAAAGACTTCTCTAGTCCCAATGACACTGACATTACCAACCAATTTATTAACACAGTGTAGACTCAAAAAGTTGAAAGGATGCTCTCAGTGTCTGCCAGGAAAAGCTACCTTTCTGCATATCCAAATCAGAGCAACCTCTAATAAACCACCTCTGAATTCCCAGAGAAGAGCCCAGTAGCTGGTGGGAATAAAAACAAGGAAAGAAAAAGATAAGGCAGTTCTGCTCTTAGACCTGACTAAGCTCTGATGGAGTGTCTCAGGCACAGTTGCCCGCAGGGATCTTCCTAGCTGGATCCCGCCCCTCTGGGAGAAGAGATTGCTCAGACCTCAAGGCTCCCTTCAGATAACTTCTATGCCTGAAGACTGGGAGGCTACAGCCCACATGACACTTCCCTGGGCCCCAATTTAAATATCTGGTGGGTTTCAGCATCTGGTGCATGCACACTTTTATCTGGCCCAGCCACTGGCAACTTATTTCAAATGAATTACCGGAGTCATTCTCCCTCCTCCACTGCGTGGTCACCGGACCTCTAGGTACTCGCATACCTTGTTTCCCCAGCACCTACTGCTCAGGCGCCACCTCAGCGAGCAGTTAGCCTGACACCTTTTCAACTCCTGAGAAGCTGGTTCTGGTGGGCTTGGCTGGGGCAAGGGGCTGGATGGAGTGGGAAGACAACGACACCTGGGGTGGGAATGCTTGGTCTTCTCAGAGAACACCGTGGAGACTCAGCTCGTAGGGAAAGGGCTGCAGTCCTGGGGAAAACATTAAGAGAAAGGACCCCAGCGCGCAAAGCGCGAGGGTGACGCGCGGGTGTGACAAAGGAGGCCACGAGGGGAAACCAAGACCACGAGTCCGAGGAGATGGAATCCCTGAGAAAGGAGGCCCCTGGGAATTAACACTGGAGTTAGCGCCCCCTCCCGTTCCTTTCGCGAAAGGCCCCGTTCCTCCGACTCAGGGCCGGGTTAGAGGGGCCTCTCCTCGACCCGGCCTCTTTGAGAAACAGCACTCATTAAAGCCCTTTAACCGACAGAGCTTTGTGGTGAGGAGCAAGTGGGGATTAGGAATGAACCCGGCACTTCCAGTCAGGGCTCTTCTGGGGCTTGGAGCTCTCTGCTCAGTACTGCTGCCTGGAGTCTTCACAGCTGTGCCTGACTTTGGCTCCAGAGAGGATCCCAGCCCTTCTACCCGTACCTTCCCATTCTGCCCAGGAAAGTCTCGCACGAGAGGGCATCCAGGAGTTGAGGCCGGAATCATTCCCTAGAATGCAGAGAAAAGACAGCGTGCCCGGGAGGCTCCGCTGTCTTTGGCATTCCCTGACCAGGTTTTGGAGAAGGAAAGTCCTGTCTTTGAACCTTCCAAGTTCCAATTGGGGGACAGTAGAATAGGAAAGAGAAAGTGCTTTTAAAGACACCTCAGTGCCCCTAGCCACTAGGAGAGCTTAGATCTCCTTTGAGGCATTATTGTTTGGCAGAGTTGAATAGTGTAACCTTTGACTAAGGGTTGAATTTACTGGTCCCCAAGTGCCCTTGGCTAGCCTCATCCTAGAATTACCTCACTTGCTCTCTGGGGAACTTACCCAGCTCCTACCCTGAAGTGGCAATGCTCAGGGAAGCTTAGGCACACTGTAGGCTCTAATGATCCCTCCACCTCAGCCAGCTCTCTTCTTCACTATTCCGAATTAGAGAACCAGGTAGACACTGTGCTGGCCTGGTGAAAACATCTTGGAGAAGAGGAGGCAGTCTGTCCCGCTTGTTCACCTACTGGCCCTGTGCCCCTGGATAAGTGATGAAACCTCTCTGTGCTTCAGTTCTTTCATCTGTAAAATGAAATTAAAACGAACCTCCTTTGCAAGTTTGTTTTCAGTGCTAAATAAGATAGTCTTTTAAACATTTAGAATATACTTGCTAGTGCTAGTTGTTATTACTGTTACTTATCTTGGGCCTCTGTCTTTCAGACACATTCCCCCAGCTCCTCATTGAATCAGATAACTATTTTCAGTCCCTAACAGAAATTGTGGTGCTCTCAGGGACCCTAAACTCCATAGCAGCATGCACCTCCTTCAGGCAGTCTGAAGGATAGCTGAGAGACCCGATGTCACTTTGTTCTCTGAGATCAACTGTCTGAGAAGTTTATTCTCTGAGAGTTCCAGAGCCTGGGGCACCCGGGCACTGAGGGAAAAATGTAAATTAGTTTTTAAAGGCACAAGAAAAATTAGAGAGAATTGAGTTTATTTTGGTGAGGAAAGAAGCTGAAGAAACCAATCACCTTTAATGTCACCCCTATGACTTGTTAAGACTGGCATTGCAGTAAACACAATGGCTCAGCCTGCCTTATGTCAATTTATTTTATCATAACCTCTGCGGTTTGGGCTTTTCAAGTCTTGGGTGTGTAAAATGGGAAAGTGTGAGTTGAGAGAGGGGGCAGGCAGCTAGGAGACTGAGGACAGGATGTTTGGGCACAAGTCACACAAAGGTACCTTTTTCCCAATAAGGCATCAGGACCTTTTTCACAATTTTTTTTTCCTACTAAATCTTCATTTCATAAAAATTAATAATGTCTTAGTCAACAAGTGATCAAAGATCCCAAATTACATACACCGCCAGTCACCAACTAGGCGTCAGGATAGCTTTGCCTTTTCACCCAAATATCTCCAATGAGAAAAACTAGTGAGTGTTTCCTGGGAATGTTTTGGAGCTCAGACCCCAAAGTCATTCAAGAAAAACAGAAATTCAGTAGACAGTTTGGGGAGTTCTTGAGTTTTGTCCCTGAACTGTCCAGTGGCTTTGCAAACACCCAAAGCAACTGCGTGGAAAAGAAAGAAAAAAAATACCTTAGGTACAGGTACAGGTCAACCTATGTGAATGTGACCATGAGGGTGCACTTTGAAACTTGACCCGCCTTCTTCCTCTTTTTATTTTTTCTTCTCATTTACGGCCAGTGTAGACTACATGGGCAAAAATACAGGACAATCGATTAAAAACAAGGTGAGCAAGACTATACATGATTCTAAACCTCACAATGAATAAGCAGCCTTGGGAAATGTTTGCAGAGGGAAGAAAGCAAAATTGGAGAATTATCTATCATCGTCGCTGTGACATGTAGTTGTACAACTGCAAAAATAAGAAAAAATAATCCACCAATAACAACATTAAATGATGTATATAGGCTATCAGAAGGACGATTTGGTTTTCTCCTGTCTATGACTGAAGGCTAGCCCATGCAAGACCAGATTAGCCAGATGAGAATAGTGTTCTTTGCCAAAACTAAGGAGAAACTGCAGACAGCTCAAGGTCCTTGATTTGTGCCATTGCAAGGTCTTACTTAGGGTTTAACAGAGGCCTCTAGCTTTTGAACTCATTCATGTATTCATTAATCCTTTAAAGAATACACCCAGCATCTTGGTGAAGAATGTTTTGCCTGAAATGTTTATATTTCTAAGCCAAGAAAAATAGACATCTGCCTCCAAAAGATTTGCTTATTTATTACCTCTGAGAGAAGTGCGTTGCCTGATGCATATAAGCAGTTCCTCACCACACTTTAACCACTTTCACCTGAGAAAAATGTTTCAAACATACCAAAAAATTTTCCCTAAATTTTCTGCCACTGCATTTAATAAGAAATTCATAATGAAATGTTTTTTCTATGGCCCCCAAAGCTGGCCAAGTTTCTTTTATTTAAAAAATGCAATAAAAAACTGCTACAGAAAAAAAACAACCTTCTTAAAAGTGTAAAATACCATTTCATTGTAAAAAGTAAAAAAAAAAAAACAAAAAAACTGAGTGGTAATCCAACTTCCGGGAACTGTTTTGAATTATTTCACCAGACCCTTTTAAAAGGGGATTAGCGGGGCTTTGGGAGCAAAATCCGTCTGTTTTATTCAATCTCTGATTTTATGTTATAATTACAAGCTGTAAAGACTCTGGAATTAGTATGCAGGCACTGTCAGGACCGATGCAGGTGCTATTCTAACGGTTCAGCTTTTTAATTAAGAAAAGAGGTAAGAAAATCGAATCATAAAAACACTTTTGTGAGAGCTGAGAACATTGCAGCAACTACATGAATAAAGCCTTTATACCTTCCCCTGACAGGTCAGCTACTGGGGCTCTGACTTACGACCTTTTCAGGGCCAGACAATAGTTAACAGCTTTCTCACCTTGTCCCCACAGAACCTTTTCTTCTAGGACGGATCTTATGGAAATTGCCTTAAGTAGCTTGACTTCCACAAAAGATATTGCAGTTAGAATGGATACATATCCATATTGAAATGCCTGTTCTTCAGTCCCAACTGCAGATCTCTTGTTCTCTGGATCCCTTCTCATGGGTGGGGGAGGGTGGTGTCTAGGAGGCACAGAAAGTGGATGGGGGAATAAAATCTGCCCTGAAATACGCATACAGGGGCACATAAAATCAAGGCCAAAATGGACACCACCACCCCATTCCCGGGAAAACAAAACCAGAAAAATGAAAAAAAAAAAAAGAAAGAAAATAAGAACCCCCCAAAATCCCAACAAACAACAACAAAAACCCCAAGTCATGGGATGCAGGTTGTTCTGGGCTTTTCTGAAGTGGGCTCTTCTTACAGGAAATAAATTTGGCCTGAACACTCCACGGTGTTTTGGGAGGCAGTCAAACCCAGTGGGGATGCCTTAGTCCTTTGTAAGTTTTTCAGCTCCCTAGTTATCCCGAAGTGTTCTTCACCTGTGAGTAAACTTGTACTTTCTCGCAATACTTCAAGACAAGTTCCCCAGCTCTTCCACCATAGTAAAGCTGGAGCCTCCTCAGCCTTGGAACCCTTGACTGTGGTAGACCTGTGGAGGCCTTGGAGCCCCCACTATTCCTTATCTCAGGCTTTGCCACAGTTCAGATCTCAGATCTGGCCTCTCAGGGAAGACCTCTCTCTGCCTTCCTTAGGCCTCACTAAGGCAGGCCCCACCCACTACCTTTTCTTCTCAGACCCTGATAGGGTGTGTGACTGGGGACCTGGTCCAAGGCCAGCAGTCCAGGCTCTGCCCTTCCTAAGGAGGCCGGGGCACGCCTGGGCCAGACCGAGAACAATGCAAGTATTAGGATATCAGCCGCCCTCGAAATGATCACGCGTTCAAAGATTTTGTTTTCACGGCTGAGGGGGCTTTTTTCCAATGTAAATCAAGCGCTTTAGTTATTAGGGCAGAACACTAATCTCCAACAACCTTGACATAATGTGGCCGGGCGCGCCGGCCCACTTCGCACCTGCAGTCTGAATAGGGCTCCTTGTCAATGGGGGACACGCTTGTTGCCCTGGCTTGCAAAGGAGGGGAGTGAATAAGTCAAGCTTTGTGAATGCCCATGCGCGCTCTCCCTCTCGCCTTTGATCACGGAAAATGTCTTCTAATTTGTCCCTTTTTCATTGTAACAACGTTTCCAAGGCCCTATTTTTCCAAACCACATTTTTATAAAGGACATAAATCGCCCCCCGAAAACAAAAGGGGCGCGCCCAACTGGCGATATCTCACTTCCGCGTTTCACGGCTCCAGAAAGATTGCTGGTTCTTGAGGCTTCCCTCTCAGCAAACAGTAGACTGGAAGGCCCCAGTTCTCCAGAGCTCCAGATCCGGGCTTCTGGAAGGAGGATGGCGACTGGCCCCTGAGAGGGGAATGTAGAGGGACCTCCTTTTTAGTGGGTGGGGGATGTAGGTGGCCAGAAGGGCAATAGGGCTAATAATCATATACTAGGCACCCAGGAGAGGATGTGTCTTTTAGCGATGTGATGCAGATTCCCTGGGCTAACTGGAACTCATCAGGCAGTTCCTGGACTTCATGAAAGTGGAAAGAAGCGATCCACCTTTCTTACACAAGGCAGGTGCCAGCACTCACTGCACTGTGACCACGGCCGTTTTGCAAACTTTTCTTCCCACTTCACCCCATGCCCTCAATTAGCTGTAGTCCTGAATTCTCCAGAGAGCCAAGGGAATTGTGGAGGCATATGGAGGGGCTTCCTGCCCACTGACAATGCCCCAGATCTTTTGTGAGAGGCAACAGAGTATTTCAGGAAAACTCTCACCCTATACAAATCCTACAGGAAAACAGAGGATTCATACCATTTTATCCTTGGTGGAGAAGCAACCTCTGTCAGATATGGCTTTCATTCTGGATGGGAATTCACTCATAATCTCTCTCCAGGAACACACAGGCATTAATGATGTTGATGTCTCATTTGGTAGGATATTAATTATCAGGTTGCAAATCAATGAGCAACCTCTGCTCCTCCTCCCCCACCTCCACTCCCAACATTGATTCAGTTTGGATTACCACATGTTTTGAGGAACCTCTTGCCAAGAATACTTTTCTCCTAGCGTTTTAACTTCCTCCCTTTATCATGGAAGATCAAATAGTTTTTCTAGTAGAGAGATGTCCAAGACTTCTTTTTTCTTCCTCCTTGTTTATTACTTTAGATCAGGCTCTGGGTAAGAAAACTAACATAACCCACTAATACAGTATAAAACACTTTGATGTCTTGCCAAGAAACACACTTCCTTCAAGAGACAAGTCAACATTTGTTTTTCACATTAAATGGCATGTAGTTGCCAGTGGAAAAAAAATTCTAAGGACCACTTTTTAATTCGATGGATAGCAACCGCAGGGGTCTAAAAGAAAATAACGACGATAGCTATAGACACAAATAACTAAATTACCAAAACGTTAGTATATCTCCCGGCTTCATTAATATGTAACAGACTCCCCAGTTAATCTCCAAAAGCTAGTGTTCCCCCTGTAAAATAGCACTCTGGGACGAATTGTACACGAGATCAATCACTGCTAATGCAGGAAGGTTTACTGCAGGAAAGAAAAAAAAAGCTATTTACACCTTCAAATAGCAGCTTTTCAGATTTAGTAGTAAGAGCCATACATCACCAAGAATAAATGATTATGAATTGGTAAACGCGCCCTCCAGCGATTAGCTATGCAACGCTATTTATCATTTCTTGGGTGGCGATGATGGTGGAGGGTTTTTTCTTCCTCTCCTTTTCCTTCTTTTAAAACCATCCGACAGTTTGGAAGGAAAAGCTTGATAAGTAGAGGGGAAGAAAAAGAAAAAAAACACTGAGGGAAAGTTTGTTTTTGCATCTACTATAAGTCATCAAAGCATGGAGGTGCAGGTATAGATGGGGTCATGTACAGAAAGCTGAATAGGAATCAATGCAGCCATTTCATTGTTTCATTTATTATTAGGAGATTATTTGACTATTGGTATTGACACATCAGCAGGTATCTTTTTTTCCCCCCTTTCCTCTTCTCTTTTTATTCAACACCCCTCCCCATTACATTTCCCCTTTGGTGGATAGTTTATCTGAGAAATGCACTCATATCTATTATTATTCTTTTTCCTCCTTTTTCTTTTTCTCTTTCTCCTTTTCCTCTTCTTCCTTCCTCCCTCCCCCCACCTTCCTCTTTCTTTCTTTCTTTTCCTTCCTTCCTTCTTCTCTCTCTCTCTCTTTCTCTCTCTCTCTCTTTTTCTTTCTGAGGGAACTTTCCTTTGTATGTGCGACGGGCTCTTCGTGTCTGCGCTGGCTCCCTTGCGCGTGGCAGCGTGTCTCTTCAAGATTACTGCTGGGAGGCCAGCCCAGCCATAGTCGTCCAGGGAAACCGAGCTACAGCCAAGGCATGGGGTCAGGGACTCCTGGGGACCCCGCTTGCTGTTTGCAACACAAAAGCATATGCAGCCCCTAAACATTCCAAGAGAAACAAAGGCTGGAGCCGAGGACTGGCTTTAACCCTGGTTAAAACTAACTCACAGCCCATCCCCTTGACCGATAGAGCTTTGCAGGGTAATTGGGTCGGAGGGGGGGGATCTTTGAGACCCAGCTAGGGTCAGGAGCTCTCAGACTTACTTAGGCCCCCGGCCTCGGCTGGGATAGGGATCAGTGATGGGGCAATTCCTGGTGTTAATGTGAGAATAGGTTCTAATGCAAAGTAGAAGGGTGATCCATGCCAATGAGAGGCAAGGAAAGGGGTCAGTGATAGTATCTTGGAGCTCAAGCCCTTTGAGCTGCCAGCCTGTCCGCCAGCAATGCCGACTTGCCTGATCCTTGACAAGAGAGAGGCGCTAGCTTTGCCTGACGGTGATAGGATCGTCAGCAGTGTGGCCAGTAGGGTCCCCAAACGCCTATCAGGAAGAGGCGGGTTAGAGCAAGAGTCTATGATAAGGACTTCAGGAGTCCGGTTCGGTAGATCTGGGACTCACTTGCCCACTCTTTCAGGGAAAAGAGTTGGCTACCTGAACAAAGCGATGGTCCAACTTTAGCGATAGCCCACCTTTGGTAGCTGAATGGACTCTGTGGACATGGACATGCTTCAAAGGTCCCAGTGTCTCTGCCTCTACACCCACACTTGAGGATGTTGAATGTCTGAATGGCAGAGGAATGTGAAGTTTTAGAGGCTAGTTGCTGTGGGCTGCTGGACTGCCAACTGAAAGAGAAGAAACCAGTGCAACTATCACATGCTCCCAATGCCATTACAATTTGTATCCAAGTTGGATCTAGGGGCTGTTTTCTTTAGTTGAAGAGATTTAATATAGGTGGGAGGGGGGTTGTGGCTTTAAGTCTGTCACAGCAGGTAGGGTTCCCTGGGGGATATTTCAGACAAAGGTACAGAAGGCCCTGCAGATGATCTCAAAGTTATGAAACAAACCCAGGGCAATTGCCCACAGGCAGGAAAAGGTCTCATTTCGGGCTTGCATTAGGATTGATTTTTAAAGCTAAAATGTTTAAGAAAAGTGTCGTTCCTATAAATACAGAAGAAAGGGAGATCTTTCTTTCAAAAAAAAAAAAGTTGTTAAGAATAGTTAGAGGCTGAATCTATAGTATCTAATCATGCACTACCAGTTTTAGAACATATTAAGGAATGACTACAATATAAATTTTGATCTGGGGAGTGGGAGGAGGTATGAAATGTCCCTAGTTTTCATTTTGTGCTTTATTACGCAAACTTTTCTTTCATCTTCCTCCATGAAATTTTCTTCTGTTTTTGATAACTCCTGACAGGCTGATGTGCTTGAAGGATTGGTTCAGATGGTACTGACCATCAGGGAATAGATTCCTCCTTTACTTTTCAAAGTTAGCACAGCCCTGTGCTTTAGTTTGAAAGAGAAATGGAGAGAAGGAATCAGCTCACAAATTTGGAAAAGGAAACATGCATTCATCTCGTATCTCCCTCCCAAGAAGCCTTTAATACTTTGCGCCTAACAACTCCAGAAAAAAATACATTGTTGATAATAAACCCTGTGAAATAAGCACATTGTCATCATGAAGATTTAATTTTGCAACTCCAGCAAAGCATAGTATTCATTTCCTTTCTACAGTTCTTCAATATTTTATTCTTAAGTTTAAATTTTAATGTCATTATTTTCTCTGGTACAAACCATTTTTAAAATAAAAGATTCCCTTTATGATATGTTTTCAATATTGAAAGTCTCTAAAGATCTATAATATTATTATTTATCTGAATTTTGTAGCTCTGAGGGTTGTATACACGATGTAATTGCTTTAACATGTTTTCATAAATTACATTCAGAAATGTGTCATAGTAAATTACCTTTGTAATAAAATGTAAAAAATGCAAATGGCTGTTGTCTTTATTACGTTTTAAACCATTGGTTTATCTGCACTATTTCACTTGTCACTTGCACAATATGTTGGCTAAAGGGGCGGCACAGTTTGATAACAGAGAGCTAGGTCCTGTGTGTAATCTTGCAGGCACGTACAGTTTGGGTCATTTCCTCATCTCCCGCAGAAAAGACATTATCCCGCTCATATTTACATACTTTTCAATATTTGTCAAACAATCATAAATTATAAATTAATGAAATGTTCGACAGTCTTCAGAGATCAGACTAATGAAGACATTTACCTTTTTAGTGATTTTGAGTCTCATCTTTGTAAGTTTAATGACATTTTGGCACTCACGCTTTATTAGGCTTTATTAGATTTGTCCTTCGCTCCCGCTGTCATTCAGATGTCTCTACAGAAACATCACCTGCTTCAGGTATAAGAAAAAATCGACTTTGACCAGAAAACATTCAAAACAGGGACTCTGCAACCTTAGTTTTAAAGAATTAATGCCGAGTTGGGTTTAAAAGACCACTGGAAATTTTTACCCTTCTTAAATTTTTTAATGAGATTGCTGTTATATTTATTTCACCAGCAGGCAATAACATGAATACTCCAGCATATGTACAGGCTGATATACTGTGATTTCAAAGTGATTTATAACAGCATTATCAGAAATGGTGAAGAGCAGCCCTGATCCTAATTTCACCTTTTGGAATTATATGAAATATCATTTGGAATAAGGCTGGGTCACAAAGTTGCCAAATTATCTCACTAGTCTAAAGTAGGGAGCTAGTTTAGAACTGACTTAAATCAGGCAATGGACACCAACTCATCCAGTCAAGGAAAATAATAATAATAATAATAATAATAATAATAATAAACCCTCCTCCCAAGTGCCACCACCCATTGGGTGCTGCATTGACCTTGGGTTCTCAGAAGAAACCCCAGGTATATGCCTGCTCAACTCAAGATAGAAAAGGGATGGTAGAAGCACCATGTGCCAATGAAGTTGACACACTTTCCTGGAAAATGTTGGCTCCCCATGCTCTCATTATGATTGATGGCCACTGGGCTTTTTAATAAAATTATAGGTGATGAATTTAGTTCAATCCAGAGAGGTCAAACAATCAACCTTGACTTAAGATTCAAATAGTTAATCACATGGAACAAATACATATCGTCGCCACCCATCCCCAGCCAGAGTGAAAGTGAGCTAGGGTTTTGGAGCCATCTGACTCTAAACAAAGGGCAAGGAGCCCAGAAGTAGAAATATCGACGTCTCTGTCATCAGGTTGGGTAATTTTATTAGCTCGGTTGTAAATTTCATCAACCCGTGTTAGTACACACTACCCGTGGGGCTGCCAGACGCCTTGTTTTCCTAAGCCTAGATCATTAGGAGTTTTGTGGCACTTAGGATATTGTAGCATTGGTGAAATTGGGAAAGGGGTTCTGGAAGGAGCAGAGCACTTCCAGTCCTCACTTATCTTTAAGGGAAAGGAAGTATGAGAGAGAGAGAGAGAGAGAGAGAGAGAGATGAGAGAGAGAGAGAGAGAGAGAGAGAGAGAGAATTGAGGGGTCAGACAATTTTAGAGGCAGCGGCTCAGCTGCATACATTTATACTAGTCACTACATCCTCTTCTGGCAACCTGGCGTCTAGAGCATAGACGAGAGGCAATCTCTGTGTGGGAGGCAAGAGGAGAACTCCCATCCCTCTCAAAGGAAGAACTTGGAGTTTAGCCTTTGCCCCTTTATAAAAAATACATCAGGAATAAAACGGCGGCCCATTAAAAGCCACAATAAGAACTTATTAAAATGTTGGGAGGGACTTCAAAATATTTCCAAACACTACTTTTTTAAAGCACAATGGAGAGTTATTAAGCAGGTTCTTGGTGCAGGGGACATGGCTTCCGCAATCATCAAAAATTGATATGTACTGCTAATAAAGTAATTATGCACCATTCTGAGGATGAGGAAGCCAGCAATTGTTAATCCACTTGCACACCCGTTGACTTGCAACATCAAGTTACAAATAGCTTAATTAAGTCATACATGTGGACCATAACCATATTGCTCCATTGCATTATGCACAGTATATCTCAATTTATTGGGACAATTAATGCTAGGACCCCACCTCTGGTGGACAGGAATGTTAGTCACCCAACACCAGAGTTCTTTTCCATTGATACCGCCCAACGTTAGAAAGCCACAAACAGATGAGAATTAAGAGAGAGATTGTGGGTTGGGAGTGGGAACAAGATTTGTCTTGTGCAAACTTTTGGGGTCTCCGGAGTTGTTCAATTGGGGTGTCACGAAAGGTGAGGTGAGGAAAGTGAGTGCTTTGAATATACCACCATTTGTGATGTTCAAAGCCGGTCATGTATTTAAGTGGATATAGTTTCCGATAGTTTCATGAAAATTGTAAAGTGCAAAGTAGAATTCATTAGTCATAGAAACCTTCATTCAGCTCAGTAAGTCAGGGATCTGTCAGAACAGATATTTAAATTGGCTTCACTCCCCTACCACACACATCTGAGTTTAAACTACAGAAACCTTCAGGTTTGAACCCAGTGGATTTTCTTTATCTACAAACTACCAAGACACGAACTTCTGTCCTAGAATTTCTCTCTGTTTTATCTCCATTCTTCGGGATGTAAACATTCCGATGACGCTTTCCTGGGAATTTCATCATCTGCAAGGGCAGGAGCCTTAGCAGCAAGGGTGGGGTGACCAGCAGAGGGACTGCTGCAGCCTAAGCCAGCAGCCCTTGGCCCTCACTTCCCTGGCAGGTGAGAGAGTCCAGAGCCAGGACTAGTAGATTTGGACTTTTGATAGTCCCTTCTCTTGAGGACGCCGAGTACCTTCTCAGTATCTATCTTGGGTGCCAGGCAGAACTCCATTTTGAGTCTGAGCCATGAGATGCCCTGGGAGTCGTTGTAGCAGTCAAAGTTGGGAAAATATTGATAGAAAATTTAGTCCTCACTGACTCCTCAGTTCTGGTAGATACCAGGATCAACCATTCTGCACTTAAAACATTACAAATAAGTGGGGGGACTCCAAACAGCTGTCGAAGGACTTCTCTACATGTCACTAAGTGCTGGTGGAAGTAAGCTGGCCCAAATCTCATGTTTTTTAGCTTCTTTTGTTCTACAATACGGGGTCATTAATTTTGGCAGTGTATTTTAAAGATGTGTCTTCCAAGCTGCAGTTGTACCTTCTTTTCCCAGGTCTGAGAGCAGCTGGGGGTTGTGACTCCCACTCAGAAACCAAGTCCTCCCTAACCAGACCCCCAGTAGTCCTCCTGGGAGAAGAGGTTTCTTCCCAGCATTCTTTGCAAAAAATACTTGAATGGAAAGACTGGAGATGTGAACTTGAAGTAGGCTAGGTGCGCTGGCGGGATCCTCTCAGTCATCCCGACTTCTTCCTTTGGTCCTCTTACTTTACTTCCCCGAAGTAGAAAAGTGAGCACCTTGTCTTTTCCAAAAGAGCTTCTCCAGTCTGTCTTTGGAGGCTTCTTCCAGTGTCGGGGCATCTTTGAGAGACCAGGTTAGGTATACCTTCAGGTCTTCCACAGTGCTCTGCAGCCTATAGCAGAGAAAGGAGGGAGTTGCCCAGATCCCGACTGGGTCCCGGCTGACATGGTCAGGGAAAACTTCTCAGCTTGTGGACTTGATCCCAGTCAGGGAGAGGCTCTTAGAGGTGCTGGAAGGTCTGCCTGGACACCCTTCAATCTGCAGAGCTAATAGAATGAGGGCATGGGTCCAGGGAACCGCTCATTAGGAGCCTATATTTTGTGGTACTATCGCAGCAAAACCTACTTCAGCATTTATAATCAAAACAACAACAGTGGCAACACCCACACCACCAGTATTTACTGAGCACTAGCTGGATGTGCTTTGTACTCACAGTCCTGTTTAAAACAAATAAAAAATCCATTTGAAATAGATTCTATTTTTTTTTTTACTATTTTACAGATGAGAAAATGGAGGGTTGAGGTGGTGGTTAAAAAACTTTGCTGGGGTCACTCAGCCTGAAAGTTGCAGAGCAGGCACTTGGAGCAGTACACTGCCAAAAGTGTCCACTGTTTTCTTTCCTTGGACTGCCTATCCCCTGCAGAAATGATGGGGCTCAGAAAATCCAGTTCAGAGTGATTGCCTCCCCTTTCTTTGCTGCAGGTTCTTGGAAGCCAATATCACCCCAGTGTTAACCCTCAACCTCCCGGATCTCTCTGGCCCCCACTCCCACCATACTCCCGAATTCCTGCCAGTGGGTGATTGGGGAGGAGTGTTCTTCTGGGCTGAGGCCTGGGGCTGAGGGTCCTCAACTGCCAAATCCTTTTGCGAATCTGCTCCTTGCCACACTCTGTTCCTTAGCCTGGAGAGCTGAGGTTATGTTTGGGTAGGGTTCACCCGGAAGCCTTCCTGGAAGTGGCAGCCCAACTCACGCACTAGACTAAATCTTGTCAGGGCTGCTGCTGTAGAGTGGGATCCCAAGTGGCTTCCAATGCCACCCCTCCCAACCTCTCCTTATTTTCAGAGGAAGGGCTTCAGGGTCTAAGTCTGATCTTCCTTTAGACTTTCAAAGTAAACTTCCAATTCCTTTACCTCACTGTCCCCCCTCCTCATATTTTTCTTCTTTGCCAACATCTGATTCCAAGAAAATGGCTCAAATAGAAGGCATATTAACTTCATAATTTTCATTCCAAAGTCTGGGAAGCCACCGTGATCACCTCAGTTTGTGTGTCCCTCACTCCTAAGAAAATTGTGGGGAGAAGTGCTGATGGATTTGCCAGGGATACAATGCTCCGCAGTTGCCATTACAGGAGAGGGAAGGATCCATGAGGGTGCAAGGTTGAGGGTGAGCCAAGTTCTTCGGTTTTCCGCAGTTGTGGTGGGGAATGGGAGGGGTTGGAATGAATATATTTGTCCTTATATTCAAAAGCCACAGGTGGCCTGAGACGTCAAAGGCTGCAGGATTTGAACCTGGAACCAAATGGTGGCCTGCAACGAACCTGCCTACCTCATCCGGGGTTAACTTCACTCCAGGCTGCGGGAGCTGGAAAGTTTAACTTTATTATCAAAAGGGAAATTGAAAAGTGACTTCTACAAATCCCAAGACGGGTCTCACCAGCACCTTCTAGGGTGTGAAACCAAAAGTGAGGTGGAAAAAAGAGCGGAGAAATCAATTAAAAAAAAAAAAGATACACGCAGGATTAAATAAACTAAGAGACTCAGCCGGTGGAATTCTAGATCTGGGATTTGAAACCGAGAGGGTCCCTCTACCTTTGGCCATCTGGCTGTTTTAAGCTTTGCCCCATGCTGTATAATTTTAGTTGAAAATCTCTTCCGTTGCAGCTTTGCTTTTATTGAATTCATCAAAAGCAAACTTTCCCTGAGTTTTTTTTTTTTTTTTTTTTTTTTAAGAAGGCTAAAATAATACGCCGACCACTGTGACATTCTCCGCGCCCAGGCCATTTTTCATAACGCCGCAGATCCGCTTTTGTGCCTCTGAGGCGACTAAACAGATGAATAACGAGCAAAGTCTCCCGAAAGTAAGCTAGCAGCTTTTCTCAGCTCGAAAAAAGTTAACTGAAATGAGTAGTGCATGTAAAATCCCCACACCCAAAGATGGGGGCTACACTTTTATTACTCTGAAGGACAACGATGTCTTTTTAAAAGCAACTAACTGCCCACATCCGCACACGCGCACACACACACACATTTGCTCACACAAACCACACAAACTTTAAGCCTTGTGAAGCTGCCCAGGTGGTGCGTAGGAAATTTTGGTAAAGAGAGAAAGAAGTAAGAAGTCTTTGAGGCAAATTCTAGCTGGCAAGACATAACAAAAGTAAGATCTGGTTTTATTTTGTTTTAGTTTTTTTTTTTTTCTTTCTTTCTTTCTTTTTAACGCAGCTAGTTTGAAAGTTGGTTTCTGGCAAGAGGAAGGAAAAGGCTGCAACACTAAAGGAAGATTCAAAGTGTTAAAAGGACGCTCAAAGTGTAGTATTGTGGCAGGTCGGGGTAAGTTACATTTTCTTCTGTTTTCTCTTTGGTTTTGGAACGCAGTGAAAACACACTGTGGGGAGAGTTTTTCTGTTGTTTTTAAGAAATGAGAGAATAACTCCAAGCTCCCTCCTAGGATGACTCCCTCTTGCGACTTTGCTCTGTTTTTGTGGGTGTTCTACAGGGAGGGCTTTCTTCTAGAACCCTGTCGTCAAAGACCCAGAGACTCGCAAATTCTGAGTGGCCGGGGTTTGGAGAGCCGCGTTCGGGCCCCAGAGGCAACAAGTCGTGGACTTTCTAGCCCCAGGCAAGCGCCGCGCAGCGCCGCAGCTGATCTGACTCAGGAATGAATTTTGCACGTGTAAACTATTTGCCTGTGGACGCGCACAGCTGCGACTCCAGGGTTTGTCAAGGGAAAAAACTATTCCCTTAAATGGACGATTTGCAAAAACTCAGCCATTGGTTCTTGCCAAATGACTATTGATGCAGAGTAAACCCTACCGGTTGGGAGCGTGCGCACGTTTGTTTAACCCTAAAAATATTCCACTTCCGAGTTGCTCAAGTTGACGTCCACTTGAAAACATTTTTTTTTTTTTTAGAGGCGGAAAAACAACTAGGCATGATCTGTGGGAGATGGTGTAGATATATTGGTGGGGGAGGCATATTTCACTGGAAAGTGTTGCCCTGTGTTCGCTGAATGTAGCAAAGTGTCCCAAAGAAACACGGCTCCCAGTACGCGCGCAAACCACATTTCCACAAATGTGTGTTACAAATGCATAGTTACAAGCACGTTCCTGCCAGTAACCTGCGGCTTTGAGATTCGATTCTGCTGTTTGAATGATATTGTTGGTATGCACGGCATGGATATTCAGACGCCAGCAACGAGCGGTCATTGGTTTGAGTACTTAAACAGCGACCTGCAAGCGTCTGTGGGAAGATAGATTTTATTTATTATTATTAGCTTTCTGCTACCAGAAAGGTGGAATAAACATGTGCTGCCCCAGAAGTTGGGCGGAGCTGATCCAGATGTTGGCAAACACGTCTTTACCAATTGTATTTCTGAGGAAGCCTGGAGAAATTGACCAGAGAGCCGAAGAGAAATTGACAAGGGAGCTGATCGGAGGCGATTTTGTTCATTAGCAGGAGCGACTCCCGCGCTGGGTCTGGCGGGGGCGAGCATATAAAATGCAACTTTTGCCCCATTGGTTCGCTAGGTGAATTAGCACATACTGGGACTGAACAGTCCTTGACCTTTGCCTTTATGTTTGCGCAAATGTTTGCCTAAAACACAATCGGCCTTGACAAGAGAGCATGCTACCGTGTGACACTGCCTATTCACCAGATAGATGTTCCCTGCCACACACGACCCAGAGCAGCCTTTTAAATAGCTTAGGTATTTGCACAAACTGTATAAATTAATGTCGGATGATTACTAGTTGCTGGTTAAATAGGAGAGAGATCATTTAGTTGTGAAATACATGTATCTCTCTGGCCTTTTTTCTTCTTGCCAAAAAGTCGGTAAGATAACTGATAGCGAAGGAAAGTTTATGTTTGTGGGAGTCAACAGGTTCTTGTTTAATCAAAGGACACGTAAATGTAGTTTGCTTACAAATGACTTTTCCACAAAGATGGGGACTGGATGAAGGAAGAGAGGAGCCAGAGAGTAGAGAAAGCTGAAAGAAACTAATATTTAGGATAATTGGTAATGGGGAGTTTGGAATATGATTCTGGAGGATTTATTGTTCCTGAAGGAGGCATGGTCAGCCAACAGGCTCTCAGCGCTCTGGAAACCCCATGAAACTTGGGTGGAAGTTATCCTGATTACTGAGCTTTATGGCTTTGAACACTTCCCCCAATAAAACCAAATACTTTAGCAGGAGGAGAGAAGCACCTTGTAAAAATCTAAAATTGGTTTAAGTCTTCTTTTAAATCTTACACTGTAGATCTGAAATGATGTAGATATCCTGGCCTGCCTTTCCCTGAACTTTGACATAGGAGCAAAATGAACTTTCCCTGGCTGTGGTTTCTAGCTGGGATCAGAATTTTCCACATTCTTTTCATTATCTGCAATATGGTAAAACCTCACCAATTTCCATGGCTCAATTCTGTTGGCAGATAGGATGACCCAAACTGGGGGAACAAATTAAGAATAACGAGGGTATTTTCAGTATTCTTTCAGGGAGTGTCATTCCTTTGAAAGAGAGGAGTATTTACTTTTTTGAGTCCAAGGGATGCAGTAGACCAGGATAGCACCAATTCATGCCACAGTTTGGGAAAGCAGATTTGAATGTTTGAAAGCCACTGTGATTTCTCCAAACATTTGCAAGGTATATTTCAGGTTTCCATGAACCCTGTATTCAGGTAGAGAAGAGGGAGGGTCACCAGTTCTCCCTTGAAAGCCCTTTCTCTCGATCTCTGGGCAAAATTTACCTTCTCCCTGTTGGGCTATGGTTCAGAGTAGGAGAAAGTTTGTTTAAAAGCCGTGTTCCACATTGACTTTAGTTACACCACAAAAGTACCAGAAAGGTAAAAACAGCTATCTTAGAATGAAAAAATAATACTTTTAAGAACAAGCACCTAGAAGAAAATTAAGAAGGCTCCCTCCATTTTTCAATAATCTTCCTTAATAATTTCTTAACAGAAATAATTTGTTAAGTTATTCTTATTTAATTAACAATGTCGTAAGTATGAATGACTTCAAAACACTTCTTTAAGGTAGATGCAAAACATAAATGCCTGTGCATTTTGGCTTTAGGTTCAGAAATATGGGCAACTAAATATATGTAACAATCATATTTCAATTCTCAGAGGGTACTTGTCCATTTTATTAAGCATATACTCAACTATTTTCTCAAAGTTGTTTTATTTTAAAGTAAAATGACTCTAAATGTTCTCTTCTCTCTCTGCTACTTACCGCAGCCTCCAATATTCAGAAAATTTAGGAATTAAAGACATAGAAATGCAAATATTAGGGCCCTATTCTCTGGGACATCCTACAGTGACATAGCAAAGACAAGGCAGCAATATGTTTCTAGTCTTTGCTTTCCTGTACCTGGGGTTGTGATGGGTTAAATTTATTCGAGGTTATGGGTAAATTGGGACCTAGAATCTACAATCCATGATGATGAACTCAAGCGACTTAGATTTAAGTCTAACACAAAAATCAGCTTAGGGATTCAAGAAATTTCTAAATTTGCACAATTTGAAACAAATACTTTTAAAATATATATATCATCTGAAAAATCTGCATTTTATATAAAACATCTCACAAATATTCTAGCCACCAACAATTCAAGTACTTACTCCAGTCATTCAATTATAGTAACTAAAATTAAAGAAGATGGTCAACTCCATTTTTTGCTGACAGGCATATATTACTACAGATTGTGCATATTTTTGGCCAGAGTAAAGAGTACCATTAAATGTTTATATTGTGAAATCTGTCCATGGTTTTATCTAGAAGTGTTGAAGAGGACATATAGCAATTTATTGATATCTAAGAAGACACAGCCCAATTGCCAGAAGTGTTCTTATTCAAACAAATAACACAATTTAAATGAGGAAGAAAGGAGGAAAAAAAGATTTTTGTCATTTCTGGAAGTAACTGAGTATTTATAGTAATGTTATTTTCTTAGTGCAAAGAAAGGTATAAAACATAAATATATTTATAATTGAAAAACTAAGGTAACTGATTTATTTTTATAAGAGTTGAGTATGTGATAGTTCTGTACTGAAAAATGGTTTGCATATAAAATTAATGTTTGTTAAAGGTAAAATGATTGCACTTACAGGACACCATAACTATAAAATTCGTTAGATGACTTTAGTACACATTAACCTCTATATAATTTTCTTACCGACTGGATTATAAAATAACACCTGCCATGGTCTGTGAAATTTTTATACTTTACTATGCAGTGAAACTAAAGTGAAGAAGTAAAGTCAGATTATAGGACTTGGAAGTACCCGAGAGAGCAGCCTAGACCTTCTTTGCATTCTATTTCTTTCAAGGTAGTTGTTTCTCCCTAATTTATGTAGATGAAGCTTGTATTGTTCTGAAAATCCTCAACGATCATTTGCTATTAATTTTACTTCATTTTGCATGTAAACATTTAGAGGTGGTTTGGAGGCATGTGTGTTTAACTCTCAATTACTGAACTTAATTTTGAATAGCCCAGATATTCCACTTCCAGGTCCTGTGTCTGTGTCTTTGAATAGGCAGGCCGTGCTAGAGTCGGGGTTCAGAAAACAGTCATTTTCTGGTGGGCGACGACTTTATGCTTTCTTGGTATAGAGAAATAGAGTTCTCTCCCTTCTCCTGTTTTGATTCACAACTTCTGACCAATAAATTGTGCCCCGATTTTCAATGCCTATTGCATCCACTACTACCCAGCCCTAATCACCTGCTCCTGGCAAAGAGAGTGTAGAAGCTGAGCATTTGGAAGAAGCCACACCAAACTTCCACAAGCAAGTGAGATTTACGATCTTGATGCTAAGAAATCGTTCCTATGGGCAGTCTTGGAAAATCCGGGATTTTGAGAAATCTGGACTTCCATTTTAATCCTTGTTGGTGTAAAACCTGTGAATTCAGAGTTAAAGAACAGGGAGGGAAGATTGCAACCTTTAGAGAAGGGTACAGGGCTTGGAGACCTGAGAAAGTTCGGACACTTCATTCGCACCTGACATTTCAGGAGCCTCTTAATTTAGTCTCAGAAGTCGATGACCACAGGAAGTGAGAGCTTGGCAGATACCAGGAGCATCAGGAGGACTCCGGCTCATTCTCTGATTTAACTAAAGCTGTCTGACAAGGGAGCAAGGGACCATAAATAGGGTTTTTTTTGTTTTTGTTTTTTTGTTTTTTGTTTTTTGTTTGGTATGTTTTTAGCTCCTGACTCTTTCTCATTCACGTATCAGATCCCCATTTCCTTTATCCTTCACTCCCTTTGTTGGTAGCTTGGAAGACAGTGGAGCCTGCTTGCTTTCTCCCACTCCACACTCCCCTCACCTTCTCCCACCCTCCTTTACTGCCTCACACCACCTCACCCTTTCATACTCCTTCAACCCTTCTTAAATCTCACAGTCATAGCCCCTCATATTCTCTTCTACCCATCTCCCCCTCTCAAGCCCCTACTACTCCTCATCCTCCACTTTCATAGAACCCCACAAACCCCTCACATCTATTTCATCCTCCTCCTTTCCCTCAGACCCTTTACCACCTCCAGTCTCTTCATCCCCACACCCTATACCCCCACACACTCTCTCAAAGCCCCCAGACTCCCCTTGCCTCCTGACATTTAGAACCTCACTCACTCTTTCACATCAGCCACCTCCCCATGCCTTCACATCCCCCCACAAGTCTCCAGGCATCCCTTCCCCCCAACTCTTACACCCACCATATTCACATCCTCTACACCTTTCACACATACTCCACACTCAGACTCCTACTCCCATCAGGCACACAAGTCATCTCCCCTGGCCTTTTCCTCGGTGGTTTCTGAACTCCTCAGTCCATTTGTGTGGAGAACCTTGCCTCCACTGTCTTCTCCTCTGACTCCTCCTCCTTCCACAGCTTTCTTTCATACCAGAGGGTCAGCATCTGTGTCTCTGGAGTTCTCTTTGGAGAAGAGCACAAGGCTATCTCCCTTTCACTTTTTTCACTCACCAGGGCTCATAATCACAGTAAGCTGGGACTAGGAACCTAAAGAGTTGTTTCTTAGAGCCAGTGTTGGACTAGACATGGATGGGAAGACAATGCCTCTCATTTGGTTGCTCGTTCCCAGCCCCAGCTTCAGAAGGCTTCTTCTTGTCTCTCCTTCTAGATTTATCTCCAGTCTTAGAGACACCAACTCCTACTTTCAACATTTCCATTAGCAGGGTGAGTGGGTAAGAAAGATGCTTTGAACTAGAGATTCTCCAATTTGATCAAGCTTTAGAATTGCCCAAAGTTTGTTTAAAAACAAACGAAATAAAACCCCACTAGAAATTCCTTGGCCCCATTCCAACAGTCTCTGTGAATTTGCATTTTTAGTAAGTTCCCAGGTAATGCTGGGGCCACATTTTGAGGCAAATTGAGCAATGTTCAGCAGGATGAAGTGATTCTATTTGTACAGTTAGAAGACACAGGGAGATCCATAGAGCTCAGAGGTTCAAGAGGACAATGACACTCACTGGATAGATGGGAACAGTTTCATAAAATTTTCCTAAGTAAGAAGGTACTTTGAAAGTATGGATTTATTCTCCAAGGTTAGAGCTTTTTTCTATGAGAGGAAAAGAGGAAGAAAGAAGACTGTACCCAGGACATCTCCTTTCCTAAGCTCTCGCTGATCATTTAAAATGAAGTTAAGATGTTTAAAATTTGGGGGGAGCTGGATATTGAGTCACTGAAAGTGCTAGTCACTCTGTATAGGTTTATTATTTTTGAGTCTGGGGATCTCTGTCTCTCTCCCCCCACTGTGTGTTTGTGTGTGTGTGTGTGTGTGTGTGTGTATGTGTGTAGGCTTGCTCTCTACCTTTGCATTTAAGTTGCATTCAGAATGGCCGGAACAACTCAGGCCCTATAGAATCACCTTTTCTAGCCTAGGTAGTGCTTACTATGGTTACTGTCCTGTTTCCTTTCCATCTGTCTGTGAAGAGACCCCACAGATGTCTCCCTTCAGTTTTTCCTAAGGGCTAAAAGGTGGCCCAGAAACTTTTGGCCAGTTGACATTCTGCCTTAATTGTCTAGGGAGTAGTTTTCTAAATTTATTTGAAATTGCAAAGGGAAATTAAAGATGGAAAAAACTCACAAGAAAAAAAAGGTAAAGTTCTTCAGACAGGAACTTTCTTGAGTGTGTGCATGTGGATATGTCTATAGTACATTTAACCAGTAAGAGAACACATATTATTAGCAGTTATGTTGCTAGACAAAAGTTTCTTTTTTTTAATTTTATATTTGAATTTACTTAACAACATAAATTTTAAGTACCAATCCTGGTCACTTGGGCCAAGAACATTTATATATTTTTCTCCCATCTGATTTAATCAATAGTTTTCAATCTCATTTTCTCAAGACTTTGTGGCCAAGGCAAATTTTTCTAACCTACTTTTGGAGATTGTGATCCAGGGGTTAGAGTTCTGGGGTCTAGGCAAGAGTTTGTACTACTTTTTCCATGATGTTTGCAAATCCCTAGCAACAATTCTGTATTGTACATTTTTTCCTCTTTTCTTTTTGTATCACAAATAATTATGCTGTTCAAACATGGCTCAGGAAAAAAAAAAACCCAGTTACATTAACACATTTCCTCTACAATTTTGTTTTAAAAATGACTCGAATTTTCTGTTAATTCATAGTTTTTCTCCTGGTTTGACAAATAAAAATGTTTAAATTTTATTTTGCCAAATGTCTATCATTTGCTAGCATATTTTTCTTGCTGTATTTCAGCCTCTGAAGTTTACAGACATTACTAAAATGTTCAGGGATCTTCAGCACATCAGCTCCTTGAGAAAATGTTGGGATAGACTTTACACAATCCACTTGTTGAGAATTTAAAGGTTTTCAAGTTGAGTTCTGCTTTTCCATCTCTTACTTTACAATCCCTTCTAATATTTTTTATTTTATTTCAAATAGAAGCTTTTGCCAAGGTTATTTTTAACAGAAAAGCTAACCAAAAAATTGGATACTAAATGTTGAATCGAAACTGAGTAAATTTTTGAAGTATGCAGTATCCACATTTCTCATTAACTTAAAACTGATATGAATGTAATTGAAATCTACTTGTGTGTTTTTTTCTATCTAAATAGAACATTCAATGTGACAAAATGAATCTATCAATGTGTGGTCTGCATGTTAGACCCAGATACAACCAGTTCAATAATGATTGATACTATATTTAAGTAATGGGTGCTGAATACATTATCTAAAGAAACGCTCTGAATGTCTGAAGGTTGAGGATCTTACAGTGATCTTAGTTCTGGGGAAATGGCTCATGTGTGTTTTGGCTCAGTGTTTGTCTCACCAGCAATAAATTGTGGCAAATGACATCTGACCATAATGATAATATTAATGTTACTGTACCTTTGGAAATGAAAAACTGAATCCAGTATGTTTGCTTTGGCATTATTTTTCCGGCCATCTAACCAACCTTTATGGTAAAGTGTAGATGTTGTTTCTTGAGCTGTAGTGTCTAACCAATCCCTTCTGGCTGGGTAAACCGCCTCTCGCGCCCCCTAGCGGAGGGTTTGGCAGGGCAGAAGCAACAACCACCAGAGATTGTTGATCACCTGTCATGCGCCAAGCACTGCGGAGGAAGCTATAGCGTGTCCAGATCTGGGTGGGGTCTAATGCCACACATGGGCTCTGTAAAATGATTTAAGATTGAGAGATATTATAGCTTTGGGTCCTTATGGCTCCTTACCTAGGGGCCTCTTTAGAGCCCTCACTCATGTTGCACTTGGAGCCTGACTGGAGGCATTTCTGGCCAACAGAATCTCCTAGCTACAGTCGGTTTGGGATGGAGAGGCTTGCTGCTCCTTGGCGGGCCTGGTTATAATTTGTGTCCTCTTGTATAGAGCTGTCCAGTTTGACCTGTAGCTACAACCAATCCTGGATCAGCATTGTCAGACCTTGGTTCCACCACACTCTGTTTGAAGAGCTCCATTTTGTGCAGTGGCAGTCACAACAAAACTCAACTTTCCTCTGTGACTTTGTTCTTTTGATTTTTAATAGATCAAAGACGTGGAGGGAGGAAGGAAAAGCAGAGGAGAGGGGGAGAGAGGAGGGGTAGGGATTGTTTTCGTGTCAAGATGCATCGCCCATTTGAGGCCACTAGCCCCATTAGAAGAGAAAAGTGCACGGAAAAGGGCGAGAAACCTGCACTTGGCGCGGCATTGTTTAGGGGATTCGAGCCGCGGCCGCCACGGCCGCCGCCGCAGCCATACAGTACAGTCTCCATGGCAACGCAACCTGCTGCTGCCGCCGCCAAAGTTGAAGGCGCTTGAAAGGCTTGAAGAGACCAGAATCTCAACCCCTATTTTGGTTCCCTCGAGAACAACGGGGAGAAAATGAGGCAGAGAAAGAAAGGAGGAGGAAAGGAGGAAGGAGGGTGGAGGGAAGGTAGGAAAGGAGAAAAAGAGAGAGAGAGGGAGGAAATATTTGTATGAATGAGAGGGACTAAGAGCGAATATGAGAGAGAGGGAGGGAGAAGGCCAAGAGAAACCCCACCCCAGGCCCATGAATGCTGGCATTGTCCCTTCTTTTCTGAATCTGATTTACCATATCATAACCCCCAGGAAGAAGAAAACATCAATATCCCGAAGGAATGGAGATGTTTCTATGGAAAACCTAGGAATTTTAGTCCATAGCAGATCTGGCGTAAAAAAAAAAAAAATCAAAGAGATCAAAGGCAGAGCTCCCTGGAGTAGAGATGCGTCTCTGAATTAAAGATGGACGATGCAGACTACAAAGTGCTTTTTTCTTCTTTATTCAGTCCTCTGTTTCCATTTCAAGGGAGGCGCTGGTCTCGTCATATCTAAACTAGACAGTCATTGCAAACAATGTCATAAAGGAGATAAAAGAGGGAGTAGGGGGCACCAAGAGCTCAGCGTTCTCTGTCCTCGTCGGTTTTCCACCCATCTTCTCCAGCATTCTCAGCACAGGTGTAAGCCCAGCCCTACTCATAGAAGGAGCTTGTGGAAAATCCCACCCCTACCTTCAAGTCTGTAGGGGCACTTAGGAAAAATAAGATTCCCTGAAATCAGGGGACGAGAAGAGGTGTTAGGTGGTTTTCTTGCCTCACCAAATTAAGCTTGGGACAATATCAAAGGCTCTGTGTGGCAGCTCTGGGATGAGGAGGAGATAGCAGGATCTTTAGGCCCAGATGTGGACTGGAGTGGGGTACAGAGTACCCTGGGTCAGGGGAATCTGGGGCAGCCCCAATAGCTGTCTTTGAAGATGTGGATTCTTGGCAGTTCTTCCGAGATGGAGGCCCCAAAGAGACATCCCTGTTGGGGGGGTGGTGGTCTAGTTAAGTAAGACATCTCCTTGCCAGACAGCCTTTCAATCTGCACATCTAAGAAACAAATCTCTAAATGTTTTCTAGACACTGACAAGAAAGACTAGGTGACTTCCGGTGTGAGGGCAAAGCTTATTTTAAATAGTTGAACGTTTTATCGACCTTTGACTAGTACTGTGATTACCTAGTGATTTTAATTCTTTTTAAACCTGAAGTCGAGTAGAGTTAGGGATCATGATGCCCAGGCGTGTCAGTAGAAGTAGACGGAAAGGAACAGACCAGCAGCAGCCCCAGATGAAGGTCTCCTCCACTTACAAAGATCATTCTCTGGCCTGGCTCACAACTTCTTCGTGTTTGTTCGCGTGCGCGTCCGTGGGGCGGCTTGTGGGCCTGTTGTCCGGCTTCTTTCTGACCCTACTTATGGCTGGCAAATTAAAACAATAAATTTTCTAAAGTTGAAGCCCATCCACTTCCTCTGGAAAGAAGAAAAGAATGAGCGAGGTGGCCGGTACCTGCGTGTGGGGGCCAGTCCTCCAGAGGCCGCGAGTCTTTGCCCAGCGAGTCTCCCCTCAAATTTCCCTAAATCCAGCGTCAGCCGATGAATATTCGAGAAGTCAATTAAGCTGTTTGCAAACACGTGCGGGCTAGCGCGGCGGACTGAGGACAGAAAGCCGGTTCCCAGGGTGAATCGGCATCTGTACTGGCCGCAAGCGGCCCTGGGGTCAGACCCGACACTAAGTAAACAGCAATGCGGCCGAGGGGCTCCTTTGTAGCGGCCGCAGCTGTCCGGTCGTCTATTGTCCAGCCAGGACTGGGGTCTGGGTCGCTGCCCTCTGGCGCCAACTCTGTGCACAAAAACAAACCGGGGAGGGCTACACGCATGGCCGCCCCCAGGCCGCCAGACCTTCTCTGTCTGTCTCCCTTTAGCATCCTGCGCCATTCAGACAGTTTTTCTCCTTAAGTAACAAAGCACCGGTGTAAAAAGTTCAGCACCTGGGGGAAAGAGGAGAAAGGGAAAAAGACCTCCCTTCCCAATGGAGGCAGAAAGAACAGCAGCACAAGACAAAATAACAGAAGGGTTGAAAATCGAAATAAAACTGATAGCCAGAATGATACTGAGAGATCTTGTTAAACTGATTTTTTTTTTTTTGTCCCAATTTGTATGTCTTGGAGAAGTTAGTGTATGTGTCCGATGACAGAGAACGCGGAACAGGGACGAGGCAATGCTTTTGAGCCAAGGGGTTGGGGTAGTGTGGTCTTGGGTCTTGATGGCTCACTTAGGGGCCCCTACAGAAATACCCCCAAGGATTCTACCACAGGGTTGCTCTTTAGGTCCGGTAGTTCTCCTAAGGATGAAACTTGCGATTCAAACACTCTCTTTGCCAGTTCCCTCCTCCTTATCGCCCTTACCTCCCACATCCCCCTTCCAGCAAGGTTAGCTCACTGGAAGCAATGCGAAGGGGCGGTGGGAGGGTTAGGCCAGAGTTTTAGGCTAATTTTGTCTGACTCAGTGCCTTTCAGAATGACCAACAACTTCAACTTGTACCGCGGAGCCAGGACTCGCTGGGGTGAAATGACTTTTGCATCCTGGAAGTCTGTGGATGAGCTGAAATTTACATAGTAGCTAGCAAGCTATGGGGTGCTGGAGTGGCTCCTGAGGTGAGACCTTTTATAGCTTCTAGGCCCTTCCTCACCCAAATACATGCTTCAGACCCTGTGGCTCCCACTTTATAGGGGTTTGGGGGCACATTTCTCAGGATTATGGCTGGAGGGGCCAAGTTGGAGGCTTGGACCTGCTGCCTATGGCTGGCCATTCATGCAACCCCCACACCCACCCTCATTGATCCCTCAGTCAACAGGGCATTTCACATCCTCAGAGAGCCAAGCTTGAGCAGCTTCAAGGCAGAGCTGTGCCCAAGTACAGAGCTGTGGCTAATGGCACTTGCCAAATAGCCACTTGTCTCCTTCCTCTGGAAAATAATTTGTTAGTTGCTCTCCTCTTGGCATTTGCACAAATTCTGTCATCATCCTTTTTAAGGGAAAAAAAAACCTTTAAACATTTCATTTTGATCTACAAGTCTCTGCCAAACATTGGAGAACGAAACCAGTCATCTGGCGTAGGTGGCTTCTCTCTGATTTGTTTCATGCAGTGAACTCCTAAATTTAGAAAAGTGGGAGGTAAAAATCATACCAAAATTTTAAAATGCTATCAGGGTGTTGCTGTTGAAAAAAGTAAATCCATAGATTCCCACCTGAATAAGAGACCTTGATTCTCACAAAGATTTCAAAACTCAAGCTCCTGCCCCCCATGTAAAAATGCTCAAGAGGTTGAATTATTTTAATTTAAAAAAAAAAAACAAAAAACAAAAAAAAACAACAACAGCAGAGAAAATAGCAGGGGTGAAGTGAGGGTTAAAATTTTGAGTAGCATACACTAAGTTACCGCTGTTCAACTGAGGGAGAAAGCCTTGAGGTCCCAATCCATAGAAAGTTCAATTGTCAAAGCTTAATTAATGTGAAGAATGGATGATTTTTAAGTACTCTGACAGTGGTTCTGATTGCCTGCTTGCTCCTGTGTGTGATTTGCAGAAGGGAGTGGGCTGGGCAACTATGAACCAACTACCTACCCCTAAGTTTGTTAAAAGGAAACTCTTGAATGAATGGGGGAGCCTCAGGTTCTGGCCAGGTGGGGAGGGAACAAGAAAAGCGAGTTTTGCGTCAGTGAGTGTAGAATCCCGTGGGCAGGTTACCTGGGGACCGCGGTCCTCCAAACAAGGTAGTGTAGAAGCTTTTCAGCAGCCCTCTTTCCAGGACATTTATTGGCAAGTTTCAGGAATCTATATCTATCTCTCTATCTATCTCTCTATCTATCTATCATCTATCCACCCTCCACCCATCCATCTACAGCTTGGTGGCACATTTGCTGAGGACAACTCCGATGGCAAATCGTTCCTAAGGTGGTGGTCTAAATTCTTCAAATTCTTCAAATTTAGACCACTGCCGCGGTCTAAACTGGAGCCGCGCCTGGCGGAAAAGACTGGAATTGGAAGCCGCGCCAGACAGCCCAATCTCAAAGTTCCAAAAGCTGCCCTCGCCCTCTCTGGGTTGGAAGCGGGACTGCCCAGTTTGCTGCGCTCCTCTATCAGTTGGAAGGGTTGTGGGGAAATATTGGGTAACTTTGCCATATCCGCAACAGACAAACAGGGTAATTAAAATGACGCAAATGCTGGTGTTGGACTTAGCTGCTTCTATGATCATTAAAGGCAGCGACTTAAAAAAAACTTAATTAAGCCTAATGATGGACCTTTCATTCTTGTGAATGGGTGGCGAGTTAAACCAATTAGACACATTCATCACATTCTTTCCACCAAGTTTCTATAGACATTAGGATATGTTCTCAATACAGCACACGAACTCGCACAATATTAACCTCTCAGCGCCGGGGCAGGTGGGGTGGCGCGTGGATCTGGGTTAAAGAAATGCAATCTCCTCCACCCCCCGCGCCCCCTGTCTTAGGAAACCGATTGCATCGGGCAAAGCAGGCCCATTCTTGAATCTTCCTAGTGCAGCACTGGTCCCCTTCCCACCAACATATTTTCCAAAAAATCACTCAAGTTTAGCGAGTTTTCTGTTTTCTAAATCCCCCCATGTGGTCAAGAATCCTGAATGTGGGCGTATTTGGCAAAACCTAACTCTTTTTGGCTCAGAATAGCACCTAGGAAAGGCTGGAATTAAGAACCCAGAGAATGGAAATCGAATAATAGAAAAATAATATGAGTTCTCTCTTTGCACTTTCTTCAGAATCTTCTGCGGAGGCCAGAGTATTTTCCAGGGGCCCAGATCTGGGGCTTTGGGGTGGGCTACGGGAGGAGCCCCAGGGAGAGTCAAATAAGCCGAACTCCCCAAACACCAAGCGTTACTCACAACCTGGTACCACCAGGTCAAATGGCCTCAGTGCGAGATGATCTTCCCGAGCGGATTTGAGACTTTTAGAGTTGGAGCTCGGACCCAGCCTCCGCGGAAAGCGCAGAAGTTGAACTTCTGGATCTTTATCCGGTGGCCTCCGTTCTTTATCCGGTGGTCTTTATCCGGTGGAAACTTCCTCTAAAATAGGAGTTTCATCTATTGGCTTAGGGGCTACAGTTTGAACAAGAACTTTCTTTCTATTCGCTGGAAGTGACAGGTAGTGCTAGAGCTTTCAAGGAAGAAAGAGATGAATGTATATGCTGGGCTCCTGGTGAGAGGCCACAGGCTTTTCAACAACATGTGAAAGGGCATGAAATGCAGCATCCAAGCAGATCCTTACATTTAATATGCATTGCCTAACATACGCCCATAACATATATATGTCACTGTATTTGGTGTACATGGACATAGTTTTTATTTTATTTTTATATATTACAAGAGTACATAAAATGATACATAAACATTTATTAGGTAGTATATGCTATTTATAAGAACATATGAATATAAAGCAAAAAATATATCACATATGTAATATATATTAGATGATGTGTCCTAGGCTAAATACTCATCTAGAGATACATATGTATATATATTTAGAGTACGTATTTACAACCGATTTTGAACGATGCTGAGTGAAACCTTTTGAGCTCCATCCCTAGCTGACTCAGACAAAAAGAAGCACCTTCTTCTTCATAGTGCCATTTCTAAACCCTTCTCTTGATCATCACTCTGGCATCACCTCCATTACCTCCATATAAATAAGAAAATCATATAAAATAGGTAAACAAACAGAACACTCCAACCTTCTCCTCACTGGGCAAGCCTACCCCTTCACCTCAAAGCTGTTTTTTTGTTTTGTTTTTTCCTTTTTGAGTTTCATTCTGCTCCCAAACTTTCCCTCTGCATGGAGACTTTTTAGGGCCAATCTCCAGATTGGTGGAGATTCTGCGACCCAGCTCTAGACATGAGCAGAAGGCGTGACTCAGACCTAGTCCTGACCACCAGGAAATAATGGTAGTTGAATGAGGGGAATAAAATTCAAGGGGAGGGTAAGCATTTGGACTGTTAGGCATGTAAGCACAGTCTCCAGCAGGTTTTTATTGCTTTCAGTCAAGCTTCTTTGAATGCGAGTCTATGACATCAAGTTGCAGATGAGGAGCAGGTAAGAGAGATAAAAGTTGGAAAGGTTTCGATTTGCAAGAGAGCAAACTTTTTGAACTCTCCATGCATATGGTGCAAATCTGCCTCTAATCATTTTTCAGCTCATCCGGGAGCTGATATCCTAGAGAAGCCCCAAAGTAAATAAGCATCCCTCCCACCCTACAAAGTCACGCCTTTAAAAGGAACACCGTCTGCCTAATTACGTTTGAATTATGCAAGGAGCTCCGCAGAGGATGGAACTTTAGACAAATAATTGCTCCATTGTGTGCGGCCGGCCCGCCCGGCGCGGCCTCCCTCCCCTTTTCATCACTTCGCGCTTGGAAGGCGGCGGGGCTCTCAGCCACCTGAAAACCGCCGCTGGGGGCCGAGCCAGAGACTCCTGCCTAATTAACCCACTTTTCCACCCAATGGATGTCAAGATTTTAGAAAAAGAGTTGGGGGAGGGAAAAGAGGGACACACAGGGGTTCCCCACAACCCCAGAGTCCAAACAAAGTTCCTTTGCCAAGTTTCGTAGTTGAGATTCGTTTGCACTTCAGGCAAAAACTTCAGCTGTCCAGGGAATTGCTTGGAAAAGCTTCTGCTGCTCTCCCGGTGCCTTGAGAAGACATAACGTTTTGGAAAATTAGTGTCATCTGTGTGTTTCAATAGTGATACAGTAAATCATCAGAACAGAACCTGATCCAACAGGTCCTCAAAGTTTGGGAATAAACTAGAAAATGTGAAGATCTCTATAATCCTTAAATGAAGATTTAGGTTAATTTTCCAATTAAGACCTCAATTAAATTCATCTCATATGTAATTTTCTAAGCAGAAAGAAGGAGAGAAAGAGAGAGAGAGAGAGAAGGAAAGAAAGAAGGAAGGAAGGAAGGAAAGAAAGAAAGAAAGAAAGAAAGAAAGAAAGAAAGAAAGAAAGAAAAGAAAGAAGGAAGGAAGGAAAGAAAGAAAGAAAAGAGAAAGAAAAAGGAAGGAAGAAAGAAAGAGAAAGAAAGGAAAGAAGGAAGGAAGGAAAGAAAGAAAAGAGAAAGAAAGAAAGAAAAAGAAAGAGAAAAAGGAAGGAAAGAAGAAAGAAAAAGAAAGAAAGAAAAGAGAAAGAAAGAAAGAAAAAGGAAGGAAGGAAGAAAGAAGAAAGAAAGAAAGGAAAGAAAGAAGGAAGGAAGGAAGGAAAGAAAGAGAAAAAGAAACTACGAATTTTAATCAGAAAGCGTCCTCTCTTATCAGTTTGGTGAGGACCACTCTGCTGATTATCCAGTAACAGTTATTCATGATGTTCTCCTCACAGGTAGATTCTGTATTCAAAACCAAATAATTGATTTTGCTTTATTTCCATTTGTTTTAATCTGGCCCGAAATTGTGTTTTCAGGATCCGCAGTCATATTTTGGATCATGTTATTGGGAAAAAATGTAATTACCTTCAAACCTCAAGAGTTCATATGCAAACTGTGTAATAAAATGATTGAAAAACACAGTATTGGCTCATTGTCTCTTTTTAAATATTTTCTCATATTGGCGAAATTCAAAATATACTAGCCCCCTATTAAGGTAGTTTTGGAAGAAAAATGGTCTTTGAAATTTACAGAAGCTGAGGGTGAAGTGGATTTAGTACTAGAACAGAAAACTAAAGGTTCTTATAGATTGTTAGAAATATTTTCCATAAAAAATATAGATGCATTGCTGTTCAATTAGTTGTCCCCTCCATCTTAAAAAATTCCACAGGGCACTAGCTGAAGGTGTACACAAACATTTCTCCAGAGGGCTTATGTATATTTATTTATTCATGGAGCCCAAGGCAACCAGTGTATTAGAAGTGCGGTGAAGGGCTGGCAAAGGTAAAATGCTTCTGAAGTGAGTTATTGAGATGAAAGTTTCTAAATGGCATTCTTTGTTCAGGAAAGTTATTTGTCAGCACGCGAGTGTTTCAGAGAAAATAGTCAAGATGCTTTGAGTAATGGGTTATGAATTCCACAATTAAGTGAACTCTGCGGTTTTCAGTGACCATTTTCCTATACACATGCATACAGGTAATCCCTTGTGTACATACAGACATACCAACAAACAATATTATACCTCCAAAGACACACTATAAATACAAATATAAAAACAGATTGGAGTGTGGGCAAAGCAAGGTAGATATACAGAAACGAAGAAGATGAAAGTCACAGAAAATATTGGCTGAGTATGTGATTTTAGAAAGTATTAATTCATAAAATCTCACCTGGCTGAAGGCATAGGCATCCTTGGGTAGCCCCTGACAAGGTGCCCAGGACTTGCAAAATCTGCAAAAGGTGAGTACAAGGCTATAATATGTGTTTCCTCTAGAGTTAGAATTAAAAAGGGAAAAATAGTTCTAATCTCACATTTAATTAACATGTCGGATTTTATGAGAATTGGTAGGAACTGTTTCTGTATTTTGAGTCTATAAACTAAAACATTTGCATTGATTGCCCATCACTCTCCCCTAAATGTCTCTGTATTAATTTTCCTGTTTACTCAAATTATTCCAAATTCTTATGAGAAATTGCTGACAATCTTCAGCCAATGAATTTTTTATCCTACCTTTGATCATCATTTACAAAATTTAGATATATTAATCTCAAAGAAATGCCCTAATTCCTGGAATTATACTATGTTTTAAGTATTTTTTTCTATAGCCATCAGTTAAATACCTCTGAACTGTTGATATAGTCTGATACTTGGACTATTTTCCCTCTTTCCCTATATTATTATGGTTATATATCAAAACAAGTAAGTAAACCATTATTTGATTATTTATGCAGATGACTTTCTAACAACTTAAAAGACCCATAAAACTATTTTTTTCCCTCCTTCTTAAATATATCTTTGTGTTTTTTTTTTCCCCTCAGATATCCTCTCTTTCTCATGAAGATTTTAAGACAAAGCCATAGTATAGCCACTGGTATCAGAATGATAGAGATAATAAAGTTTGCTAAACATGCTCTGGCTTTGATTTGCCTTTGGTCAGACTGAAAAAATTGCACATAATTACTTAATTGGTAGACTCAAATAATATTTCAGGCAACTTTTAGTATCCTGGTATGCTTAGGAAAGAGGATGAGGAGTTAATTATAATTTTTTTCCCCCAAAGGAAAAGTTTCTCTGTAATTATTTGTTGTTTTAAATATCAACAAACCTTATTTTGTAAATTTGAGTATGTGATCTTAATTAATATACAAAAAAGTTTGTATTATCATCTTACATCATACAGTATGAACATGAATTATATTGAATATGAATTATTTTGAATTATATTGAAATAGTCTATGTAGTTTTTACAGTATTAACTTTATATATGTATCTAGGTATCCCCCATACACATAGGTATACACACATACCCCGAGATAAAAAAAAATTTATAGGAATTTAAAACCTTTTTTATAGATTATTTATACAAAAGTAAAGATATCTATAATAACATATTCTTTATAATTTGTTACTTAACCAAAGTAACAAATGATAACGTATTTGCTAAGAAATGAATTTTATAAATTTATATTTATAAATTTATATTAAATTCTCCAATGTGGCATATTGTATTTGCCACACATATATATTTTTGCCATTATAATATGGATATTGTATTTGCCACTATAATGTAGATATTGTATTTCAAATTTTAGATATTCTGCTATTTTATTGTATTTCTGTATAAGAGTTTGATTTGAGATATTTGTTGAGTTACATGCTTAATATGTTAATATTTATTTAAAAACATAAGGTTACATTGCAGCTGCCTGGAAATACGTTTTATATATTTCTGTTTTTGTAAATGTGTGCAGTATTTATTCACAATTACCTCATTTTCAGTAACATCTTAACTATTTTCCTGTCCTAATCAACTCACTAGATCTTTAAGAAACATGGTTTTTGGTATAACAAAACTATGAAATAAAAATAGAAACCACCAAGAGCAGTTTATTCATATTGGCTACAGGGATATATTTATTTCACACTGGATGCATTATATTTTGGAGGTGGAGCTGACACCCTAGAACATGTGGCAAGCTTCAGTGAAATGCTCTGCTGCAAAACCGAGGGTGTAGCCAGCCCAACTGGGTTCCTGGGAGCAGGGAGCCTTTTATTAGCTGTCCGTTTGTTTTTCAGGTGGAGAGTTCACCACCTTTTCTAGTCATGATGAATCTGTGGGAGAAACCTCTTCTGTGTAGTCTCTGAAAGAACACTGGATCCCTTTTAGTTATAAAAGGACTAGTACCTTCCTGATTTTCTATAGTGTCGAGAGTTAAAAACACACATTGTTTTCACATATGGAATTGCTCTGGCCAGTTCTCTCTCTTTATTTATACATATAATCAAAATAATGTTTTTATACTCACAGAAAGAATTGCATACTTCCATTATTTTGTCCTATTATATTAAATTAGTCATTTAGATAACTTTTATAAAACTGACATTTCCTTAAAAATTTAGTAGGTTTTTTGTGGTTACCCATTTACATTTAAAGGTGTAGTGAGAGAAATGCAGGCATCAAAGTCCAGCCAAAATAAAATGTGAAAGGATTTCTCATAATCTAGAAAATTTGGGAGTAGAATACAGTATGAGAGAGACTTGTCTCTGGTGGAGATCTAAGCATCATTTAGATCCTTCATTTTACACATCAAGAAAATGAAGCAGAGGGAAATAAACTGACTCTAAATCAACACAGCTAGTCTAGGACCACATCTACATCTTCTGGTCTCTATCCAGCTTTTGTCTGTGGGACTACACACACTATTGATGACTGTTAACTCTTCAAAAGGCAAATCTGTGCCTCTCACAATTTTATCGCACCTATGCTTGCCTTTGAACAAAAAGCTCTCATTGAAACTATCATTATATGAAGTCCTGATTGTGGACTGCATTGCCTTAGGAAGGCAGGACCAAATCCCTCACTAGACACCTATTATATTCTGGAAACGTTGGAATAAGGGTGCAGTAGATATCATATGGGAAGATATTATTTTCATAATCTCTTATTTGAGAGAAAAAGAGGCTCTCAGTCCTTACGTTCTTTGAAGCTGCGGATCTGAGGCTGAAATAATTGATGACATAGACACATACGTGAAAGAAGTATATTAGAAGCCCAAAGAACCAAGATTTGTGCCAGAATATGCATGTCTGTAGGGATTTAAGGACAGTAGCTATACAACAGGCAGATACTTGACAGCACAATGTAGCATGCAGTAAAATTTCCAAATACTATAAATGTAGTAGTATATAACTTAAAATATATAGTTCAATATTATTTTTCTGAATGTTATTTAGGGAGCAAAATATTCTTCAGTTACCTAAAAAGATTGATTGCCTTGTATTTCATTTTAACTTGTTTTTGTTTTATTAATATGTATTTATATATATATTTTGAAGTACTTATGATAATTTGATACATTCATATAATCAAATCAGGGTAACTGGAATGTCCATCACCAAATGTTTATCTTTTCTTCATTATTGGAACATTCAAGTTATTACTCTATTCTAGCTACTTTAAAAGGTACAATATATGAATGTTAGCTATAGTCATCCCATTGACCTAGGGAACACCAGGTTCACTGTGAGTAATTTTCTTATGATTGACTTTGTACATATTGTAGAAAATAACATATTGGTCCTACTTTTGCTTTGCTTTTCTTTCTTTTCTTTTCTTTTCTTTTCTTTCTTTCTTTTTTTTTGTTTTTTTTTTGTTTTTTTTTTGTTTTTTTTTTTTGTTTGAGACGGAGTTTCGCTCTTGTTGCCAAGGCTAGAATGCAATGGTACGACCTTGGCTCACCGCAACCTCCGCCTGTCAGGTTAAAGCAATTCTCCTGCCTCAGCCTCACGAGTAGCTGGGATTACAGGCACTCTCCACCATGCCCAGCTTACTTTCGCTTTTCAAACTGAAAAATATAACAGCCTCCTATTATGTCCTCTCCCCAGGGGATTTTTTTTTAAGGGACAAAGTTATGCTCTGTCGCTCAAGTTGGAGTGAAGTGGCATGATCACAGCTCACTGCCGCCTTGAACTCCTGGACTCAAGGAATCCTCCTGCTAGGACTACAGGTGTGCATTACCACACTTGGCTAATTTTTAACAACATTTTTTGGGGAGATGGGGTCTTGTCATCTTTCCCAGGCTGGTGTTAAACTCCTCCGGGAAAATTTTGAGAGCAAAAAGTATTTGATCAAATTGTGGCTACATAAGAAGTTTTAAATATTGTGAGATTTACAGTAGCTCTGGGGAAATGATTTATTAACTGAAATAAGTAAATGCTGATAATCTTGATGCTTTGGCAGGCTAGTGCTTTCATGAGCCAACAAAAACCATCTGGAGTATATAGCTTGCTGCTGCTTCTTATCTAGTAGACAGTCAGTTATTTGCCTACATCTGCATCATATAATATAAATTTGTTGCTACTTTTTGGGGGCTGGGAATTTGGAAAAATAATTGGTATGCTTTCCTGAAAACATCCTCTTTGTTAGGCTAAGAATTGGGCTGGCCTTCTTAATACCAACCTATGATGATGTTGTTTACATCAACAACTGTATTTGGAGCTCATGTGATCTTTTGGGGATTGAAGATTTCAGTTATCTTGCTTGAGTGCTCCTGGGTCATCAGCTTACTTCACCTCTCTCCCTCTATCTCTTTTGGTCTGTGATACTATCACACTGCAAATGATCTTTCTGACTAATGGTATTATAGTGCCATAATCTAGAAGCTATTGAAATGTATTTTCCAAAATATTTGTTTCTGGGAAAATATATCCCTATTGCTGCTAGCACACTTTAATTGCCTTTTTTTCCTTTTGGTTGAACAATACAGGATTAAGTTGGGGCAATAAAATCAGTGAATGATATTGGTACCACCAGGACACTGCAGAAGAGAGGGGGCAACATTTTGGAGTTTTTGAGGCAACAGAAAGATTAACTTGATTTTGATTTTGATGTGGGGGTAAAGCATTAGGATAAAGAAACAGATTATTTCATTCTGTCTGTGATGACCAGTGGCCCCTTCAGGAGGATGTAAAATTCTGGATAATATTTCAGAAAATGTGAATAAATTGTATAGTGAATTGGATTATAGTTACTAAAGTAATTGAAAATAATGCATGTGAAAAATATAAACTAGCAAATAAACACTTGACTCTATTGCAAATGCAAGAAAACACATTAAAAAATTAAGCATGATTCACAAGTATACAATAATGAAAATAGAGAGTTAAGAGTAAAGCTGAAGTTAGTAATATATTCTGCTTAATATTATTACCTTAACATTGATATTATATCTTTTGGCAAAAGTGAAAGAAATATTTAATATCTTTTCTAGAGAAAACAAAACAAAAATTGTAATCTTAGGATAGCAAAATAGCATGTTGGGAGGTCCTGGTAGTGCTTTGATGGAGGCATAAACGTTTCTCCACCATTTCAAAGAGAATGTTGCTCAGCCTGCTATGAGGAATAACTCTGTATGTGCTTCTGTACTAGGTATGTGATAGTGGTGACAATAGCAACACAAGTGACAGAACAATCCAACATAAAGACACTTCTGAAAAGGATGTGGGCATTCCTTACACATGTGTTGAGGACTGAGTTATTTTTTTCAGCATCCATTGATACAAATGCGAGATGGCGTCTCGCTCTGTCACCCAGGCTGGAGTGCAGTGGGACGATCTCAGCTCACTGCACGTCTCTGCCTCCTGGGCTCAAGCAATTCTTCTGCCCCAGTCTCCCAAGTAGCTGGGATTATAGGCATGAGCCACCACGCCCTACTTTTTTTTTTTTTTTTTCAGACTAGTCAAGTGCAGTAGTGAGAAGGGGGGAAAGAGTATAACAAGGAGTTCGATCTGTAACTGACTGTGAACAATCAATTGAGATAACTCACTACCTTTGGACCAGCCTTTTTTTTTTCTTGAGATGGAGTCTTGCTCTGTCACCCAGTACAGTGGTGCAATCTCAACTCACTACAACCTCCACCTCCCTGGCTCAAGCGATTCTCCTCTCTCTCAGCCTCCTTAGTAGCTGGGGTTACAGATGAGCACCACCACACCTTTTTACATTTTTGGTAGAGATGGGGTTTCACCATGTTGGCCAGGCTGGTCTTGAACTCCTGACCTCAAGTGATCTGCTGGCCTGGGCCTCTCAAAGTGCTGTATTACAGGTGTGAGCCCCCACACCCAGCCTTAGTTAATTTTTGTATTTTTAGTAGAGACAAGGTTTCCTCATGTTAGCCAGGCTGGTGTTGAACTCCTGGTCTTCAGCCTCAGACTCCATCCTGAATTCATAAGCCCCATTTTCGGTTTCCTAGCAAAGGTATGTATTTTTTAAGTTATGGTTTATCAATTTGGACAGATCTAAAATAGAATTGAAAGTCTCCTCTGTCCCTTCTTCTTCTCCTCTTCAAGTCTGTTTTACGTTTTAAGGTCATTAATTTTCAGTCCCTCAGGCTCATGCTCAAGGAGTTTTCTTCTCACACTTCTTCCTCTTTAGTACCCACATCCAATTTGCCTTTAAATCCTTCAATGCCAGCTTGCCCTTGGTTTCCTCTCCCCTTTTACTTTTTTATTTTTTGTGCCTGAATAATTACAATGTTTTTCTGTAACCACTCAAGTTCCATCTTTCAGTTCATCCTTAACATTAAGGCATCTGGTTTAAAGAGGTACCATCCATCCAGGATTAACTAGACATTGGGTACTCCACATAAAATATCCCACTTATTTAATTCTTACATGCACCCATTCAAGAGGTGTCATCATCATTTATAAAGAAAATGGGGGGCTCAGTGAATTGAAGAAACTTGCTCCAGGACATTAGTAATGTTGCAAAATAATTTCTCATTCAAATAGAAATACTTTTGAGCATGAAAGGGGGATACTAGGAATAATCACAGATAAAAGTATCAAAATACCTTTGAGCATGAAAGGGATATACTAGAAATAATGCACAGATAGATGTAAAAGGGAACTTCCCCAAACAAACCAGGATGCTAGGTTATTTATTCAGTAAGTAATAGAGTCAAGCAGGGTACCCCTCTGGGTCTATCCGGAGAAACACTACAGCCACCCTGTGACCATGAGGGACTAGCTGATTAGCTGAGAATGACAGAGATAAAGGGGAGAAAGAAGCAGCTCTTTTGATGACAATGTTAATACACCCCATTTCCATCTTCATATTAAGTAAAAAATAAATACACTTATTGTTTGAACGATTTCATTTCTTGAGGATGAATATATTTTAATATAAGGAAGATGGTACATTATACAAGTAATGGCAATAATGTGTGACATCTGCTAGAAGAAGGGTAGTGTAGGCAACTTTGAGAAATCAGTTATGACAATCTAATCTAATATTGTGTGAATGTGTATGTATGTGTTGGGGGATGGCTATTGAGAGATTCCTGGAGGAAATAACATTTTAATAGAAACGTACATGCTGAATTCCACTCTGTCCACCTACATTTTTGTATTTGGGAAACGGTGTTTTCCCTCCCAATAACTTTTGGCCTTAGAAATTTACAAATGCTGGCAGGGTGCAGTGGCTCACTCTTATAATCCCAACACTTTGGGAGGCCGAGGAGGACGGATTACAAGGTCAGGAGTTTGAGGTCAGCCTGTCCCATGTGGTGAAACCACGTTTCTACTAAAAAATACAAAAATTAACTGGAAGTGGTGGTGCATGCTTGTAGTCCCAGCTACTCAGGAGGCTGAGGCAGGAGAATCATTTCACCTGGGAGGCGGAGATTGCAGTGAGCCGAGACTGTGCCGATGCACTCCAGCCTGGGCAACAAGAGACTCTACCTCAAAAAAGAAAAAGAAAAAGAAAAGAAATTTACAGATGCTTTGCCTGTAATCCCAGCACATTGGGAGGCCGAGGTAGGTAGATCACCTGAGGTCAGGAGTTCAAGACCAGCCTGGCCAACATGTTAGAGGTGAAATTCTGTTTCTACTAAAAAATGCAAAGAATTAGCTGGCCATGGTGGTGGTAATCCCAGCTACTTGGGAGCCCGAGGCAGGGCAACCGCTAGAATCTGGGAAGCAAAGTTTACAGTGAGCCAAGATTGCACCACTGCACTCCAACCAGGGCAACAGAGTGAGACTGTCTCAAAAAAAGAAGAAAAGATAATAGAAGAGAAGAGAAAAGAAAAGAAAATTTGCAGATGCTTTGATTTGCAACTTTGTCAGACAAGTATTATTAGACACGGTTGCCAGAGTCAAAATAGTACAGGGATTCAACTTGGAAGGTCACCTGGAAGTTTTCTATTTAATTTATTTTCTCAATAACTTGTCTCAATTTTATTACAACTTTGTTGGTGTGAAATTTTAGAATGAAAATTACTTTTTTTACCTCTATTTTTCTTTTGTAAGATCTTTGGCTTTCTTTAGGTTATTTCTTGTTGAGCTGGAATTAAAAAAAAAAAAGGAAAACGTCTGAATTCATGAATGACTTGTTAAAAAAAAAGAAATATACTGAGCAATTCAGAATTATACAAAAAATGTCCGTTGTAGAAAGACCACCTGTTCCAATGAAGTCAGTCCTCAGAGATTTTAAACACACTTTCTTCCAATCCTTAATTGCCTCCGGATGAGGCAATCCTGTGTATCTGTTCAGAACCATTAATAACCTACTTCACCTGATTGCAGCAAGTGGTTTTTTTTTTCTCCAGATTTGTCAAATGATAAATGCAAGGACTTTATGCACTGATAAACAACAAAATTGACCAAATTTAGCAGTAGGTTTCAGCCAAAGGCAATTTTTTCTTTTATCTTGCATCTAATTTGACAACTAATGGTTTCTGAAAAATTAAAGCTAGATGATTTCTTCAGCACACTTGCTAGATTTTGATTAGATCAAGTATAATCTGTCTTCTGCTTTGCTTTTAGGAATTGTTCTCAGGGTGTTTTTCCTCCCACTTTTCATAGCTCTGTGTGATTCAATACAGATTAACATATCTTTGTCACAAGGAGATGGTGTTCTGCTCATTTATTCCAGTTCTTAGATTGTTTCTAATATTATCATTTCATTTTTGCAACTTTGACAAGCCATTTAACTTCTCTGTGCTTCAGACTAATTTTTATTTGTGAAACAATAATGAGGAAGCTAATGAGATAATGGGCTACATTTTTTAGGCAAACAGAGTTAGAAAATTATCAGGGCTGCAAAAATTCTGGAATTAGCACATATCAACCAACTGTATTTACTTTTCTTTCCAACAATTTTTAGAGCACTTCCTTCTAGGATGGAAGACTCACTATAGTGACTCTCCTGGACCCAGCATTTTATACAGATGTTTATTTTAGAATGGTTTTAAGAACAACTGTAAAAGGAAAAGCAAGTCCAAAATAATAACCTAAAATGGTTTTTGTGCATAAAAGTGTGTGTTTTGTGATGATGGTGTGGGAGTATGGGGATAAAGTTTGTGAGCTGATGGAGTACACGGAAGTCCAGAACACTCCTTGCATCATGGCTTATATTAGAAGTACACAGCTATCTTAACTTGATACTGAAATTAGATTTTACAGATACATTAAAGATGGGCCCACATGATGGCTCATGCCTGTAATCGCAGTAGTTTGGGAGACTGAGACGAGTAGATCAGTTGAGCCTGGGAGCTCAAGACCAGCCTGGGTCACATGATGAAACCCTGTCTTCTGCAAAAAATACAAAAGCCAGGCATCGCAGCATGCACCTGTGGCTCCAGCTACTCAGGAGGCTGAGGGGGAGGATCCCTTGAGCCAAGGAGGTTGAGGGTGCAGTGAGCCATGATCGTGGCACTGCACTCCAGCCTGGAAAAAGAGACCCTGTTTTTTTTTTAAAAAAGATATATTAAAGATGAAGAATTTACTAGAAAATTATTTGGCCTCTATTTTAAGAGTAAAACTGTGCATAGATGGACATTTTAAATCAGATCATCTAATTTAATATAATCTCTCATGGTTTACAAGGCTTTTTGTGCCTCGTGTCTATGTACAAGTTACAACTGTCTTTTTAGGCCACAGTTTTTCTCATAAGTAAAATTGAGAAGATAATAGTACCTATCTCAGGAAATTTTTATGATGATGGGATGAGATTATACCTGAAATATACCTAAAAGAGTATGATAGTAAGTGCTTACTTAACATTAGCTGGCATTAATTATAATTATTATCATTACTGTTACTACTATCCTCAGCATCGAGAAATGTTCTAAAAGCACAAACTTTGGAACCAGATTGCCCAGCTGTGAATCCTGGCTTCATCACTTGCTACATGTGGGTCTTTGGTAAAATTCTTTCAGCCTCCTGGTCTTTATTTCCTCATCTGTAAAATGGGAACAATAGTACTTACTTCATAGGGTTATTGTTAACATTAAATCTATTAATGTATATAAAGGTTTATAGTTATGCCTGGTTCATGGGATGTTGTTGTCATTATGGAGATGATTATTTTTCTGACTGACCCTCACCTTCTTGCACTCTACTGCTAAACTACACTGACTTCTGTTTTGTTCATATATGCATCAACCTATTATACCTCAGGTTTTTGCTCTTGAGCTCACCTCTTCAGCCAGGCCTTTCTCAATCACCCCATCTCTTTTGCTCCAAATCCACAGGTATTCTCTATTTCAATTAGTCTCAGTTTTGTCAGAGCATTTCCCATCTAAAAACAGTCTAGAATATGGCAGCTCAAAATATGGTCCGTATGGTTAATTCTGTAAAGTTGGGTCCAATGTCGGAAACTATATACTCTCTGTCTAGACTATGATACTTTGAGAATAAAAGGAATTGCTTTTAATAATCATGACGGAATGGTGACTATGATTATTAAAAGCAACTCTTTTTATTTTACCACCTCTTACTTTTACCACCCTCTCCCTTTTTTACTTCTCACTTTTATAAAGAATCTCCTTATCTATTTCATCTCCCTACAGTGAGGGCAAACTACTAATTGCCATTTTGGTTTTCCTCATGCCATTTTTATGTTATCTTTTTTTTTTACTCTTATCCTTTTCTAATCTTTCCAAATTCCATTCTCTTTTCATGCATCCCAGATACAGAAAGATAATGTATAAATTTATACCTTCATCAATTACTCTAGAGCAGTCCAGAGTAAGTCTTATCCATGAATTATCTGCATTAGGATCATAGGTGATGATGGACTCATAAATGCAGCTTCCCAGTCCCTGTCCCAGCTCCACAGCATCAGGATCATTGGTAAAGGGATCTGGTGTCTGTATTAGGAAGTGCACTGGGTGATTCTGAAACATGCCAAACATGCCAGCATTTGAGAACCACTGGGGTTGAGGAATAGAACATCCTCTTTTGGTTCCTTTGTCCCCAACTTAGGAGGCTTCCCTAACAATGTTAAATACTTATTAACACTGTTGTGTGAGAGCTGCAGTGGTGAGATTGCTGCGTGGAAGCCAAGCATTCATTAGCACTTGTATAGGAAGCTCTGCCTGTTCTTGAGGGTTAATTTCTTGGCAGACAATAAAAGTCTTCATGAAGCACTTCTGCAGAATGAGGACAAATTTGGGTAATGTAGTACAAATTGTAGGAAGTGAGTACATTAGCAATTAAAGAGATTTCATAAGTCTGAAAAAGAGTTTTAGTAAGTTTGGAAAAAAGATGTATATTTTGGGAGAAAAATGAATAATAGTAATATAAATAAAGGTTAATTACCTATACTTGAATCATATAGTACTGTCTTTCTTAAAATAATGCTTTGGAGAGAATGTGTTGTGTTTGAAGATCAGGCTAACACTTATACATTTTTTTTTTAACTTTTGCTACATATATCTGTTTTGGTGGCATGGACAATATTTTCTGATTATGGATAACAATGATACAATAAATAAAACTTTTACCACTCTCTCACTTTTTTACTTCTCACTTTTATAAAGAATTCTCCTTATCTATATTGTCTCCCTATAGTGGGGGCAAACTACTAATTGCCATTTTGGTTTTCCTCATGCCATCTTTATGTGATCTCTTTTTTTACTCTTACACTTCTCTAACCTTTCCAAATTTCATTCTCTTTTAATGCATCCCAGATGCAGAAAGATAACGTATGAATTTATACCTTCATCAATTTAAAGTCTTACAAATATGTAGACTTGGTTTTTAACAATCTCAACAGCCACTGTGCATTTAAGCTAGAATCCCTGTTAAGTACCTTATTAATGCTTTAAACAAAACCATTCATAGATACGTCATTTTATATAGAGATGTATATAAGAGACATAGAGATGTCATTTATGTATCTTAATTTACTATCATTTCCCATGAAGTAAGAAGAAATTGATGGATAAAATGTACTTTTGAGGTATTCATTTAAAATAATATAAAAAATAAGAATTCATCAATAAGCATGTTAAAACAAAGTTGGAAAGTGCAGGTTCCTCTCATTGATTACTTATAGCTTGTGCATTTTATTTCTCACTATCTAAACATAACCATGGGATTTGGCAACCACTCCAACAATCTGAATTTGGTAAGACAGAAATACAAGGTTATAGTCATAGCTATTTTCAATGCCAGGAATGAGAATGCTGTGTATGGAGTTTACTTATTCTTATGATTATTTAAATGTTAGGCTTGCCATAGTAATTTAGATAGGCAATTTTAAAAGGAAAACAATGTCATTGAAAATTGGGTGTATGTAACTTTAAAGGCTTTTGGCTTGGGACCAGGCTTTCTCCAATAGGCTGACCACTTTGGGTAGTGATTGGCAACTTCTTTTCTAGGTTTCCCAGTTGATGCGGTTTCAAACAGCAGGAGGGTGACCTCTCTGTATTCAGAACAACTATTAATTCTAGTTCAAATAAGATCTCTGCGTTTTAAAGCTTGCCTAAAAAATTCTCTTTCTGAAATCTATAGAGACATGGAGGTATCTTAATTACTTCTAATATTAGCTGAGTATTTAAAATATTACATAGTATAATATCAAACTAGCTGTGTCCCAGGCCTCCTCCACCTGTACAAATAAGTATCTATATGCTAAGACAATCCATTATATTATAGTCTTTGTCAAAAACCACCTTTAAGCAGAAAATAAACAACTGTTTCAAAGTGAAACATTAGCCTTCCAATGGTGGGCATGCTTGCTCTGTGTATCAGTATTCTGAAACTAATAACACCTATAGTTCTGAGAGACAAGTTGTTGTCAAGATGCTAGCTCTATATGAGAGAAGTTGCTTTTAATTCATAACGTGTATCACTTATTCCTTCTCTGTGTGCCCCCCTTAAATTTACTCTAGTTGATCGTGATTGGCTTCAGGTTCTAGTTTTGGGACAGTGGTTTAACATGTCAGAGGTACAACTTTTGCCATGATTCAAAAAGCACACCAGAGGCTGCTATACACTCTGGCTGTTACCTTTTGGGAACGAGAGCAAGCAGAAAAATACACATTTGGTAAAGTCAGATTGAGTACCATCCTTTTTGGTACTTGCGGCTATAATGAAAAACACTTTTTGGCATGTTTTCCTTTTGAATATAATCTGGAGTTCAGTTTTTTAAAATATTTTTATTTTTTTTCCCTAGACTGGGTCTCACTATGCTGTCCAGTCTGGCTTCCAACTCCCAGGCTCAAAGCAATCCCCTGGCCTCAGCCTTCCAAATAGCAGGGACTTTAGGTGCACACCACTGTGCTTGGCTGCAGTTATTGTTTGATATGACATTATATATATGAATGAATAATTTTTCATTCATGACATAAGTTCTCATGAACTTTTCCATAAGAATAGAATATTAAAGTTTAAAATTATGTCCTGTTTACAGGTTAGGGAATTACAAATCACCTTTTGAAAAACTTCTTTTATTCAAGATTATAATTTCTCCATATAACCCCCTTATCCCTTCTAAAAATGGGCAAAAATCTGTTAATAGTTTTATGATTTGAATTTAAGGCCATGGAAACATGGCAGATATTGTATATGGTATTTTTGTGTTTAACAAACATGCAAAAATATTTTTAATACTCCTTTGTATCTACTTGATACAAATATTGTTGATTTTGTTATTCAAATGATATATATAGACTGGGAATGTAATTCCTAAAGTGTTTTTTCACACCTGGGGAAAAGCCAAAGTGGAAACCACAAATAACAAATTTTTATAAATTGCCATCCCTGGTTGGCTAGTTCTACTCTGAAAGCAGCAAAACAAAATAGAATGATAAAGAGAATATGAATTTAAGATTTACTTCATAAAAATTCTAAATTCTGCGAGTTTTATATGTAATATATGACATTTCTCTAAGTAGGATAGCTCATGGCTTTTTTGTTTACATACTTATATATAAGTTTGGGATCATTTTTCTTAGAATTTAAAAACATATAGTCTTTGAGATAACTTCCACTAATGTGTGTAAAATAGCTGTAATTGCACTGATTTGTCCTGGACAATCAAAAAGAGTCATGCATTACAGCCATCTAATTTTTCAAACTTTCCTAAAAATAGCGTAAAAGCAATTTAGAAAATAACAGCATATACATTATTTACTCTAGGTAGAGTGCTAGAAATAATGAGAGTCTCAGGAAATAATATCAACACGTTAGATATTCAAGAGAATGAAAAAATATAATGCAAAATCAACACAACAACAAAGACTTAGGGGATAATGATGAACAATTTGGGCAAAGGACATTAACTGTAATGTCGACTGCAGCAAAATGACGTAAGAAAACTATGACTATTGGCCCTTCATTGGAAAAATGTTAGGGGCAACTAAAATATTGGGAACAAATGTAATTGAAAGAAATAAAAATTCCTTTATGAAAATTGAAAAACTGAGCACAGGGCTACAGGAATCAACTAAAAAGAGAGAATGAGGACTACATGGGGGTGGAATGCAAATATAATGAATTTTAAAGAGATGATGCTTTTTATTTGTATTCGTATCTATCAGTTTGCTTTTTATTTTAAACAGAAGGATTTGTACAATAGGAGAGATACTTTAAATTGTATTATATATGCTATAATTGGATAGGATTCAAGTAGATTTTCAAATTAGCTAACTTCAATTCAGGGGATATAATAAGTACCTCTATATGTACATTTGAACTAGGGAAAAAAAGCCGAAATCCTTTCTTATGTATATTTAAAGCTTTAAAAATGCAATAGTTAAAAAACAAAAAGTAAGTTAAAAGAGTTTCAGAGAAGAAGAGAAAGGCACACATATTTTCTTCTAATGAACCTGATAGCATCACTCAATTTTAGAATCTGTGGTAAAAAACTTCATTTTGATTGACACAGGTATGCAGAGAGGGGAGGTTGTCAGGCTAATATGAACCACATTAACAGGAGAGAGATATTTTAGGGTAAAAAAAATAAAAAGGGCTGGACAAAAATAAAAACAAGAAAAAAAATGAGAATATGGATCTGGGGGAAGGAAAATGCTCAAAGTAATTTAAGCTCAAATGATAACCTTACCTCAATATTGCACAAATTGTCTACTTAGAATCAACAAAGTGACCTTATTATGCCCACCTCTTACAGCAAATACCACCTACTTCAAAACTCAATGAAAAATAAACAGAGAAAGAGTGGACTTCTTGATAATTTGCCCTGTGAAGCCATGAAGCACCAATGATGTTGGAACTGTTTGGTCTCTCTCACCTTCTCCACCAGTCTGGGAGAAATAGGCAAACTGGGTGGTAACATGTCTGTCTCCACACCTGCCCAGTGACCAGTTTTTGTTCGGATCCAGCTGTATTTAGCAATTTAAAATGACAAACTCCCTATTAAGGTTCTTCAACTTGCAATTTAAAAGATATTGTCTAGAGAAAACTCTAATGGCTCTGTGAAAAAACTCTGAATTCCACTTACTAAATATAAAATCAAATATTCCAATTAATTATGGACTGTGCCCAGGCAACCCTTGTTCTGACCACATTACCAGTCCTCGAATGGGGAATGGGTAAATGTTTTCTGATGAGGGCTAAATTGTTGCCTTCTGCTTTATCAACTGTTTTCATAACCCTTCAGTTCCTTTGGCCCTCATCTGTCCTCCTATGGGTTTTGAGGCTGGATTTTATGGCTTCCTTCTCCTTAGATTAATGTTCAACAACTGAGGCTTTGTTGCTCTCAGTGCGAACCTTACAACTTTGTTTCCCTCTGCCGTTCTTCGTTGAATGTGTTCATTTCCCTTACAGAATGACTCTCTCATGCAGTTGTCAGTCTGGACATTTGCCACTGTTGTTGCTTGTTCACGCCGCTGTAGCTTCTCCTGACCTCACTTACTTCGGGTTTCGTATCCAGTGGGCCAAGTTTTCAGTGCTCATCCCCACTTGGTGACCTATGGCATGTACTCTGTCTTCACTCATGATATTTCCTCACAGTTGGAGGGGATTTCTGCATCAAGGAGGGTTCAAGCTCTGTGATCATTTTTCTTTAATAAGTGTCATTCTCAGGCCATCCAGCTGCCTAGGAGGCTGGCTGCCCTTCGTGGAGATTTTGCTGGCCATCTCTTCCTGACTTTCTTTATCTCTTGTGGCAAGGCCTATCGCCTTTCCTTAGAATGTTGAAGCTGGAAAAGTCTAAAATTGTCTGCAGGGCCATATAGAAAGCTATGTTGTTTATCTGACTCAGGAAGTCAAATCAGTACTGTCTCATGGTTACTTTTGCTTATTGTGTGACCTAGGCTGAGGTACTTAACCTCTCTGTGCCTCAGTTTCCTCCTCTAGGTAATGTGTAATTATTCCAGGTATTGTACAAAGTTGAAATGAGTTGTGTAAGAATGAGTAAGGACAAAATAAGTTAGTGTCTTATGCTTTTAGTACAGTATTTGGCACTCAGTAACTGCCATGGAAGTTTTGCTAGTTTTATTGTTATTCTTTCAAGAGTATATTTGATTTTTTTCCTTTTTTATTTGAGATGAAGTCACTCTGTCACCCAGGCTGGAGTGCAGTGGCCATAATCTCAGCTCATTGTCACCTCTGCCTCCTGGCTTCAAGTGATTCTCCTGCCTCAGCCTACCAAATAGCTGGAATTACAGGTGCGTGCCACCATGCCCAGCTAATTTTTTTGTGTTTTTAGTAGAGACTGGGTTTCACTATGTTGGACAGGCTGGTGTCAAACTCCTGATCTCAGGTGATCCACCCACCTCAGCCTCCCAAAGTGCTGGGATTACAGGTGTAAGCCACTGTGCCTGGCCAAGAGTAGATTTCTGAATACAAGAAATGTGTCTGCTTGTTAAGTTGTAAGGCTGGAGGTAGGCATGTTAATCTACAGATGTAATTACATAAGGTGTATATTACATCCTTACATAATAAACTTAGCTTCATAACAACATCCTTTATAATGCCATTTTTAGGCTGTGAACTGTTTTTATCTAAAATAGTTATTTAAATTCTAGGGCTTGAACTTACACTCCACCGAAATACAGAATATTTTGTTTGGCAGGGGAAGCACATTACCTTTATTATTCTACTTGGTTACAGAATATTTGCAAAATTGCCTACATAAGATTTAGGAATTTTTGCAGATATTTTCAGTTTTTTTAAATAGTTTAATGTATTTTAATAGCAAACTTACAGGAACAGCACAGAAGACAGACAACATTAAAAACATGTACTTGCATGTAGGATAACTCAGTCAGAAAAGTATAGTGAATGGATGGAATCTACTGTATGATAAAAATGCTACAAACACCATTTAGTCAATAAGAAATTTACTTGTTTTAAAAAGTTCCAAATGCTGGCATTGTCCAGAAAAGTTTAACAAGTTTATTTATAATTATTATAAAGTTGAACTGCTGAAACTTGTTCACTGAAACCTTTTAACTTGCATTAATGCTTTACGTCTCCGCATTTATATTAAAAATTCACACACAAATGAAAATGGAAAAACTGCCAATACCTGATTTCTGTCCCCTATTTTTCCACTCGCAATCTTATACTAAGATACCTTTTGACCCCATGGAAAAAAAATTATCTAATGTTCAGAACTACCAATAACAGGAAGAAGAGAATTTTTTTTTTTTTTGAGAATGAAGTGTTCCCCATCATAGTGGATTCTTAAGCACGCTCTCCACGTATGTGGCGTGCTAGCTGGATGTCTTTTGGCATAATTGTTGCACGTTTGGCATGGATAGCACGAAGGTTGGTGTCTACAAAAAGGCCAACCAGATAGGTCTCACTTGCCTCCTGCAAAGCAGTGATAGCCGCGCTCTGGAAGCCCAGAGCTGTTTGAAAGTCCTGAGCAATTTCTCGCATCAGACGCTGGAAGGGAAGTTTGCGAATCAGAAGTTCAGTGGACTTCTGATAACGTCTAATTTCACGGAGTGCCACAGTACCAGGCCTGTAACGATGTTTCTTCACCCCTCCAGTAGAGGGCGCACTCTTGCGAGCGGCTTTTGTAGCCAGTTGCTTCCTGGGTGCTTTACCACCGGTAGATTTGCTGGCAGTCTGCTTTCTACGAGCCATGATATAGAGGCCTCCCTACTTACCCCCCCTTCGGCTGGAGCTCGGCCAGCGAGAGGCGGCGCTGGCGTTGGAGAGCGACGGCGGCGCGGCGGCGGCTGAGAACACAATTCGATATTTTCAGTTTTAATAGTGTTTCTCTTCAAAAGGGAACTACTGCTCGCAGTAGAATTATAATCCATGATGAAGAAAAGCTTTTTTCTAATTTACATATATTTACATGATAAAATATACAAAGATCAATGTTGAAAGTTATTAAGATTTTTGGAAATACATAAATTAGGCATTTCATTAAAAATATTTGAAATACGTTGAAGAGAAGTGACAAAAAGTCTTGAGTTTTCCCAAAAGCATAGCTTTAAAATGCATAAAACAATGAACATTTCTTCCTAATTATCCCTATTGTGGGTGATGGGGAGGGCAGGGGAGAAAGTGAAAGCCATACTTGCTTTAGCTTTTGTAAACACATGCCTTCAGAGAACAATAACGATTTTTACTGTCAGATTATGAAACTGTAGGAGCCCTCTGTTGTCATACTTTACAGAGTGTGTTTATTTGTATTTTAAAGCTTGGTACTCTCATATGCATTTGTAACCTGTTAGAGGAGTAAAGGCAATTTTGCTGGTTATTGTTGACATGAAACACGTTGAGCTATATAATAGTTAGAGCTTTAGATGCGAACTATGTAGTTTTGTACATTCCCTTCAATATTTGAAAGCTCTAAGATATTTTAAATGATAAAGGAATATTAAATAAATAATCTGTAGTTTCTTAAAAATAACAGAGTTTAAAACATCTGCTTTGTTGATTTTTCTATAAATTATTTAGAGAATAATAAACAATAGGCATTTTTGAGGCTTCACAATAAAAATGGTTTTATATTTTTACATATTTACATACATATAAATACACGCAGTTAAGCCTATATATTTCCAATGAGAAGCTTGAGTTTGTTTCTACATTGTAATGCCAGTATAATTTTCAGATGCCAGAAAACATTGTTTTGATGATTTCTTCTTCTCTTTTTACATTGCTTCCTTCCTTCATTCCCTTTTTTCTTTGTCTTTTTTGAAATGATGGCAATAAATGTCGGGCTTTTTAGAAGGCGGCATGATTTTAGTTTTTAAAAAATTTTAAAGACTAAAATTTTACCAGCATTGGACTGGTTGTAATATTTATAGGCACTTACGAAAGAGTTGTTGCATGACAAATAATACAACCACTCTGGCAGTTAGACTGAAATTTTTAGAATTTTTGTTACAGAAATAAAACCTGCTAGTTAAATGCAATGTCACACATATATTTGTAATAGCCTCTCAAGTAAATGTTTTTAAAATAAGGATACATCACTATGGGATAAAATTTTCAGAAATAACTTTTTATTTCTTTCTTTTAGTTTTAAGAAACATGATTTCACCTTAATAGTTACCATTTTTGAGTTCTATCATATTGCAAATGTTATGAAATTATCAAGGCAATTCTACTTAACACAGTTGAAAATTAAACTTATATTAGACTTTCTTAGTTATAAAGCAACTTCAACAACACGAAACCACTGAAGTAATTTTCTGTTAAGTAGCAAATGAATTAAAAGATTAATTAACGAGTAATTGCCTTGGGTTATTTGATTACTACCTAAATAATGTAGATATATTTTTTTCAATGGATTGTAGTTTTTATTTTACCTGATGAAATGAAAATGGATTGAGGTGATCTGAAAGCATCTATTTAATGCAGCTAGAAATTTGTCTGCCAAGTCTGGTAAGAAATATTATTTTAACCTTACCTTTTCTTCTGATGATCACAGGAGGAAAAGTTCAGCTATGTAGTCACATTTAACTTGAACTGCAGAAAAGAATAATTCACTAATTTGTCTAAAGATGTGGAGAAGGATTCATTTGCCTTTATTCTGCAACCAATATCTCCAGAACTTTAAATTATAAACATTTGACATTGGAACATGAGAAATTTAAAGAGAAAACAATATAAATGATCTTTTTGCCAAACACAAATCTTTAATTATAATGGAAAGGTGAGAACCAAAGTTTCAGAAATAAAGAAAATATTTTCATCTTTTAAGTATTGCTGAAGGTGTATTGAGTACATAGAAGTTAAATATAGCACATTTACTTCTAAATCTGCAGTATTTACCTGAGAGGACTGGGACCTTATTATTAATATTCTATAAGTAAAGCATGCTGATCATCATGAAATTTACACAATGAATCCATTTTCTACTGTACATTTGAATATTTATAATATCAGGTAAATTAAATTTAAATTCACACACATTTATTCTACATACCAAAACAAGATACATTTTTCACTTTTTTGGTTGTAAATGTGTGTTTTAGAGATGAGCAACATCAATATTACTTTAACTCCTGTAGAAATTGTTTGCTATTAAACTATGCTTTAGTTTGCAAACTAAAATGTGTGCCATAGGATGACATCAAAGGCCATCAGGCTGTCATTAAAAGACATCAAAGGGCATCCTCTATGTAGCCTTTAAGTTTTATGGCAAGTATCTCATAGAGATGTCAGGTCATTGGGAAAGCCAGGAGAATACTCCATCTAAACTCAGTTATCTTTGGTTCCTTTCATCTATTTGGGAAGGTAGACATCTTGGGTTAGAAAGAGTTTTGCAGTGATTTGAATACGGGACATCAAGCCTCTCTGATTTCAGCTGCTCTCAGCATGGAAGCTGCAGTCATGGTCTCTCCTGATGAACACATCTGGGGTACAGAAAAATGATCCTTGTGATAATATCATTGAGTGCCTGTGAAGCATAAAGATACAAGCTCCTTTTTGGCTCCTCTCAGGATGCAAACACATAGGTAATTTTGGTATACTTAGGTAATTCAGGATAACTTTGGGAAGGTCCCATTTCTAAATTCTAAAGCCGTATTCTCATTTGCTTCGTATGGGGCTGAGACATTTTCTACAGAACAGAATAATGGAATTTCTATTTAAACAAAGTAGCACAATAAATTCAGTTTCTTCTAGTTAATGAGATATTACAAAAGCCTATATGGAGAATAATATCTTTACAATCAAATTAGGGGACAATGATGGCTAAGTTTTAGCTGATTAGAGAAATGCATGTATTGTACATGAAAACAAATACTTACGGTCTCTCTTAGATTTTTTTAAAAAATAATTTGTTTTCCAGCCACATCTGCACAACCCCAGGGTACATTAATTTAATTTTGCTTAACAAAATATATCCTTTATTTTGTCGTAAGCCTAAAACATATCTTGGCTGGTTGTTTCTACCTATTAGTACCAAACAAAATTTGCACAAGAACTAGCAAATTATCATGAGAAATGAAGGGTTTTTTTTTTCTGGTCTAATAAATTAATATATTTAAAGAACACTGTTAAAACCATTTTGTACTACTTTGATCATTCACTTACATGTCATTAAGTAGTTTCAGCATTTTGTTATGAAAGGGCTCTGTTTACAAATTAGACCAAAGAACACGTTTCACACTGAAGATCAGCATATATATTGTATTTTTTTTCAGATGCACATGACACAACCTTAATATTAGAGCCAGATGATTAAAAGAACATTACCTGAGCCATGAGAGTCACTGAATGAGCTATGCTAAATTGGTTGTTTTCTGTTTTGTGATTAATTGTGCTTCTAAACCATATTTTAGTGTGCTTTGTTTTTCTGTCCCCAGTCATCCCATATTATTAAAGAGAAATTCTGCATATCTCTCCTGGAGTCCAATTAAGGATTTGCATCATGACTAGATTTTTCACTTTAATTACTGTATATAAAGTAGGTTTTGACTTATTTCCATATTTATCAAACTATGCAGAAGAAGCAAAATTCATCAAATAAACAGATATCTGTGGCTATAATTGCAGCCTGCATCTAGCATGTAGGAAGAAAATGTGAGGGTCCAAATTTCATTATGTAGAACATAATAAACATCTGAATAATTAAACTGTGTGTAAATCATAGACTTGGCAATAGTAAGGAGACACTTTCATTTCATTCAAAAATATTTTAAATATATTTCTAAAAATATATCCCAAACATTAAACAAACAACAAGTTGAAAACCCATCTTATCAGGTCCAAAATTTACATTGGATAACGTGTATTTGAAACATTTAAAAATTATACAATATATGATAAGCCCTCTATGTACATGGATTTCCAAAAGTCCCTCTTTTCTTTTTAGCAAGTAGGAGAATAAAACTAAAAAGAAAATAGCAAATTACTTTGATGATTTTCTTTATACTTACTGCAAGTAATTAAAATTGCAGAAGTGATCTACCAATTTCTAAGGCTAAAAAAAATACCTGGCTCCTAAATATATATAATTTAAAGCTCTAAATAAACATTCTATTTACAATGTTTAGCTATCTTCTTATTATGTACACTTAATTAGTGTATCAAAGGATTTGTAAGTAATAAATATGGGGGCTACTATATTTATTATATTAAAAATGTAATGATGGAAAGTATATTAATATCATGATCAAGACACTAGCAACTTATCAAGAGTATAAAACTTAAGACTGTATTTTAAGCATGATTCTTTAACTTTTAAGACATTCAGAAAAAAATTCAAATGGATTTGCCTTTGATTATTTAATTACAAAAACTTAAATTGTCTCTAGTGTCACAAATAAATTTGATTTATTAATTTCAGAACTTCTAAAAGATATTTTAATTTAAAATTTTAGCATTGTTAAGCTCTTGACAAGGAAAGTTTAATTCTGGTTATTGTAAGGTTTCTAAGGGCTTTGAATTAATTTACTTGTAAGCCCTGCTGTGAATGTAGCTGGTTACTTTTGAATTAGATATTAAGGACAGATAAAGTGATAAACCTGCTTGGCTTTGGCCACATAAAGATTTATCATATTTTGATTTCCACAGGCTCTCAGAAGTGAGGATGTCTAGAAAATAGAATCTGCTTAATGTTGTCTGAAACCATTCATTTCTCCCTCTTAATTGATAAAGAAACTTCCTTTTTACTTTCAGATATGTTATAAAGTGCAAGAATACAGGCTTTTAAAGGTAGTTACAGCTAACCATATTAAGGCTACTATGTTATGGCCCATCTACATAACTTGGGTATGTCCCAGTGTGTAATGCATGGAGATAGGGAATGTACAAACGTGAATATAGAAGTATGGTATGCGCCTATTGAGGAAATAGGTTTGAATTAACTCAAATAATGGGCAACTGTACATCTCTTCATACTAACCATTCTCATAATTGTATGAATACTTTACCTGGTCTCTTTTGGTGTTTCAGTGAGTCTTCCTGGGCCAGCATCCTATCCTTTCCTTAAAGTTTATATTCCTGAAACTGTTGAACAATAAAAAAATAACTTGGGATTGTATGTAAACACCTTAAAAATTATTAGCAGAATTGAATATAATCAGTTAAGTGGATGTTTAATGACATTCTCATAAAAATTATTTAGTTGTTCGGCTAAAAATGATGTTTTCAAGACTTATTAAAGTTATTTAGATGGTCGTATAATAAAGAGATATTATGTCATAAAAGTAGGAGAGAAAAGTTTCATTTGTCTATTATGGGGTAGAAATAGTGATAAAATATTAAAGAGATAATTACAAAGATAGAATTTATAAATTTCAGTAGTGCAAATTATACAGTTTGATATTCTGAATATAGAATGCTTCAGTGAAATATTCCCAGAGCAAAATCTTTATCTTATAGTTGAAGACAGTTTTCAATATTATTAGTTTTATGGAAGAAAGAAAAACTAAAATTGATATCTGTATTTCATGAATAGCTCCAAAATGGCTTCTTTTTTCTCCTCATTGGTTATGACTATAGTGATAACGTTAAATGAATAATTTAAGAAACAAACATTTTTGAAGAAAAATATTTTAGTTTTAATTTACAAAATAGATTCGCTTTGTATACTCCCCAGTGTAGAATTATGACACAGGTTGTTTCCCTCCTCAATAATAGAATATGGTCTCTTTTATCAGTAAAAATCATCTTAAAGGAAGTATCTGCTAACATCTAGAATTTTTCTTAACTCAGAGAATATACATTTTCTTTCATTTATTTTTCTCTTCTTCTCTAATAAAACCTTGGGCTTCCACTGCAGAAAAAAAGTTGCTGCTTAATAAAGAGATTCCTGGTCCTTATTCTGGGAGCACTTATTTGGAATTCGAGGGATTAAGGCCTGGGAATATGCATTGCAAACAATTACCTTAGGCAGTAGTGTGCTGACAGATGTTTAAGAATTTGCTCAATGAAAAAAAGGATATATACATGTACATGTATATTATAAACTCTACTATATAAATAATGTACTGTGAACAGTTTTAAAATAATAAAATATACACTATTATTTACTATAAATTCCATATAGCCAGTTGATTCTCAGAGTGCTGCCCTCAATTTTTGTTGAACTCTTTACTTGTAGCCAAACTCTGTCTGCAATTGGTGAATGAGTGTATTTTGACATGAATGCTGCTTGACATTTTTGCTTATAGTAAGAAAACAAACCAACGAAGAAATGTTGAAACTCACTTGTTAATAATGTTACATTTTTTTCTGAATAAGATAACTATTTTCAAATGTTGGAAGAATATGTCTTCAGTTTCTGAGTTACTTAAAATTTTATGGCTATGGAAGTGGCACATTTTTAAGTTTAATCTCCATTTGCGTAGACAGCAATATCAACAAAATAGTAAGTCCTGTTTTGTAGCATTTTTCAAATTTTATGGTGTAAATATTCCCACCAGTTTCAGGCCACTTTCAAGCTACCAATATAATATCACTTAAAGTACACTTAAACAGAAAGATAATAGTAAAATGTGGTTAATATAAAGTGATGGATTTTAAATACTTACTCTCTTTATTTTTAAAGTAGTTTATTTAGGTAATTTTAATATATTTAATATAATATGTATTTAAAAATAAAATTTAGTTTTAAATAATGATTTTATTTAACACCTGGTTCACAATATTTCTAAACATTTAAAAACTTAAAATTGTTTAAAAATATAATCAGAAGATTATAAACTTCTGAAGGGGATAAGTAGATATAAAGACAGATTACTTTTATAATGGATTGCACACACAGCTTACGTATATAAGCATGTGATAAGTTGTGTTTGTGTATTAACATAAAACTATAAGGAATACAGTATTTACCCAATTTCTTTAAGGCACTTAGCTTTGTACTAATAGTTGTGGAAAATGCAGAAACACAAGATATTTTTAAACATCAGAAGCTTATCATATATTTGTGTGAAAATATTTCAACCATATAGTGATTAATGTAGAATGAAATGCTAAAGGAGGGAGCGCTAAAGGAGGGAGTGCTAAAGGAGGGAGCAGACTGATAGCTGTATGAGAACTGCAGATAGGATGGAAGGTATTTTAGAAGAGGTAGTACTTAAATGGAAACCCGAAAAACAAGTAGTGAAACCCAGACATTGATCTCATATTATGGAAAAAGGAAGAGTGCAGAATGAAACAAAATTAGCAGAACATATTAAAAAATCCAGAAAAATATTTTACCAGTTCTTTTCTTCAGGTTTCAGTAATGTAATCCAACCCATACATAGTCAACAGGGTGTTAGGATTTTGAGAGTGTCAGTTCTTATTAGGATCCTTAACTCTGTAGTTTCTTGGGGTGCATCCTATGATATCAGCCTCCAGGAGACGTGTTTTCTTAAGTCCCTTCTCCTTACAGTCCCTTAACATCTTTTCTTTTCCCTGCTATTGTTCTACTTCTTCCTTGAGAGTTGGTCCATTTCTGAATCATTGGTGGGTTGCCCTTCCAGTTCTGCTGGGCAACAAATACTAAGCCCTGTAAGGTCAGCAAACGGTTGTTTGGTTTCTGTGTCAATCTGCTTTACAACAATTTCTTTTGTATGTGCAGTATATTAAATGTCCAGAAGTAAAGATAGAGGGAAGCTATCCTTTTCCTCTAAGTAAGTTCACAAGGAAGTAAAGACGTTCTCAGAAAAATGTAGATAAAGAAAGTTTTGATAAAACTACCCACCAGTTAAGACCTAGTAGAGAGGAAAGTTGAGATTCCTGACTCCAAAGGAAAGAAGGTTAAGGGTCATGGTTTCTCAGCACTCCAGACAGGGTTTTTCATACAGGGGAAGATGTGTGTGTTTTGGGCATTGATCTGATAGCCATATAGTTTGAGAAAGACGGTTCCTTGTTCATCTGACCAGAGGAGACACAATACTTTCTCTTTACCCATCCTTAAATTTATCAAAATTTTATATTTTCCTTATTATTTGCACTATATAAATATTGTTTATTCTTACTCCAAATAGTATCTGGTGATTACACTTTGTATTATATAATCTTTTGTTTTTCCTGGAGATAAACTGTGTTACTTTTAAAATGTGTTAGTTTTTCCCATGTCTAGCCAAATCTTCCCATGATGTACAAAAGCTCTGTCAAATGTCCTCAATAAACAACTCATCTCTTATGTTTGCGTTCTCTGTTTCTGATTCCCGTATTTGCCTCAACCCTAACTCATAGCTCCATTTTGGTAGAACATATTCTCCACTAGGTTGTTGAGAAAAAGTCCAAAGTAAATATATTTAGGAAATTTCATGTCTAAAAATTCTTTTATTCTATCATTATATTTGACTATTATTTAGACTGGATATACGTTTCTAGTTGAAGATAATTTCCAGAAAATTTCAACAACAACAGTTCACTGTCATTTTCTAATTTCCAATATTGATAATAAGAAATCTGATGCCATACATATTTCAAATTAGTTGTTTGTGACTTTTATTTTTTAAAAGAACTTATTAATATCTTAATAATATTACTAATAGTATAAAATTTCACATTTTATACCTTAATACTTTCTTATTTATTTATTACGTAATGTAGCAAAAGACCCCTTTCAGTAGGAATATTCCTTTTTCTCTGTGCTTGAATATTCATGTTTCTCTTTTTCTTCTAAGAAAATTAGAAGATTAACCTAAAAAATATAAGAAAATCTCTTTCTAACGCTTATATTAATAAAATGATAAACTTTCATATTTATGTCTTTATGAGAGATTATTTATAGATCTTTGATTCTTCCTGCCTCAGCCTTCCTAGTAGCTTGGATTACAGGTGCTCACCATCACGCCCAGCTAACTTTTATGGTTTTAGTAGAGACAGGGTTTCACCATGTTGGTCGGGCTGGTCTTGAACTCCTTACCTCAGGTGATCCACCTACCTTGGCTGAGATTACAGGTGTGAGCCCCAACCATTTTTTTTTTTTTTGAGACAGAGTTTCACTCTTGTCACCCAGACTGATGTGCAATGGTGTGATCTTGGCTCACTGCAACCTCTGCCTTCCGGGTTCAAGCAATTCTCCTGCCTCAGCCTCCCTTGTAGCTGGAATTACAGGCTTCCGCCACCACGCCCAGCTAATTTTTGTATTTTCAGTAGAGACAGGGTTTCATCATGTTAGCTAGGTTGGTCTCAAACTCCAGACCTCAGATGATCCACCTACCTAGGCCACCTACCTCAGTCTTCCAAAGTGCTGGGATTACAGGCGTGAGCCACTGCTCCTGGCCTTACTCATCCTTTAGATCTAATTTTTCTCTGATCAAGGTGACTTTTTCTGAACCTCCTCCTGTGGGGATCGCTCCCGTTCACAGTGCTTAGCTGTACCGTGGCCATTTTGAGCTTGAGCCCATACGCGTTTCACCTCTCCCTGGAGGCTGTTGAGCTGAGGGAAAGGAGGAAGTGTTGATGCATGACTTCCGCAGAATACTAATTTACTATTAGAACAGGACGCTGAGCTCAAGCATGGCAGTTTCATGAGTCATTGTGTGGGTTTGACATGGTGTGTTTCTCAATTCCTGTTTCTGCAAACGTTTTATGGCTCTGTTTTCCCCAAGTGGGTCTAGCGGTGCTGCACGTTCCCTTATTTACTGTTTAATGAATACAATGTAGCTTACGCCACAGATTTCTGTTCCCTTATTTACTGTTTCATGTCACAATGTAACTCGCATCATCAAAGAAGAACTAAAAGGTGTATAAGCAGACTTATGTACACAATAAACTGACTATTCTGGCATTGCCTGAGTAGTCCTCCAGACTCCACTGTCTGTCTGTTTTTTCTTCCACGCACTCTCTCTTCCAGGTTGTGAACATCTCAGAGTTGGGGTGAGGCATCCCACAGGCCAGGAGCCTCCCGGCAGATGTACCAGTCCCCGACATCCTCCTACCTGAAAACTGGGTTAGATATGCTTCTGTTTGGTTTTGTTGAGCTTATTACCCAATGTTAATAGACCTTCAGCTACATGAAGTCAAGGATGGAGGGTGTCCTGTTGTCCTCTTCTTTCCAGTGTGTGAGCATTCAATGAATTTTTGTTGAATTAATGAATGAAGTGGCTTTACAGATAGTCATCTAGAATATTGACTATGCCTGATGCCACTATCTGTCCATCAAACTACATTCTTATCTGATCCACACATATGCTTAGCTAACAAAATATCCACAGATATGCTTAGCTAAAGACTACATTTTCCTTTGCAGCTAGGTGTGGCCATATGATTCAATTCTGGCCTAAGGGATATAAGCAAAAATGCTGTGCTCTGATTCTGGCCCATATCTTTTAATGAATATGCATGTGCCCCACCTGCCCTGCCTCACTTTCCATTGGCTGAAGGACACCTCTTCGACTGTAAGCTAAAGGCTAAGTTTTGAGACTAGCGTAACAATGCAATAGAATGAACCTGCATTTCTGGTAGACCTTGTGGACTGCAGCCCTACTATCCCTGTACAGTCTTCTCTGTATAGTTACACAGAGAGAAATAAACTTTATCTTGTTTAAACTACTGCTTTTCAAATATCTTTCTAACATGTAACATAGGCAGTATATTTGGTATATTTCAATTTTTACATCAGTAAGTTAAAGAATGTGCTGGAAGTCTATCGTTGGTCACTGGCAGCCAGATCCAGGATTGTAAAGAGAATGTAATTTGCATCACTACTTACCCCTCCTCTCATCATGAGATACATTCATTTTAGGTAACTGGTTCACATGTATCTTTGCTAAGTTTTCTGGTCTACTTACTCTCTTCATATCTTCTTAAATAAGCTTTTGCCTTTTTGCTCTTTTATTTCTTATGCCTTATTTCTATAATTTCTGCCATGGGAAATAAAGGTATTAGAAATAGCTTGTTTTAAAAGCTGATTTCATAAAAACTGAACTCTGAGGAGTTCGTAGGAAACCAATAAATATATAATTACCAGTTAATACTTCCAAATGTGCCTGATACTAAATAGAATAGAAAGGTTTATATATGTAGTCCTTAAAGAATTAACATTTTCACACACACACATACACGCACATATGCAGACATATACATACACATGCTTTAGTTGATCAACGTTGAACTGACGTTTCTACCAAGAATGTCCCAAGGGCACCTCAAATTCAACATGTTCAAAGCAGAATTTATTATTTTCTTTCCTGCTCCTCTTCTAGTTCTCTCATTCTCAATGAAAGATATAACCATTAATCTGGAGGGGAGAGATCCAAGATGGCCGATTAACAACAGCTCAGGATTGTAGCTCCCAGTGAAAGCGCAGAGAGCGAGTGGACGCCGCACTTTCAGACGAATTTTTGTTGCCCACAGACTAGGAGATTCCCGGCGGAGGAGCCAC